>APFE031727010.1:12001-46647 GCA_000404065.3 Pinus taeda | reverse complement strand
TTTCAACCAAAGCTTTCCATTTCTTGAAAGTATCAAATACATCAGATTTATTTCGAATACAATAAATCTAGGTTTTTTTGGTTGCATCATCAATAAAAGTAACATAATAGTGACAGCCACCAAGAGATGATACTTGAGCAGGTACCCATACATTTGTATGCACAAGCTCTAATTTTTTGCTCTTCTTTTCTTTCCCAAGTCTAAGGAATCTGACTCTCTTTTATTTTCTATAAACACAATTGTCACAGCATTTTAAATCAACATGTTTCAAACCTGGCAACAAATTTCTTGAGTGAAGAATCTACATCCCCTTCTCACTCATGTGCCCGAGCCTATGATGCCACAATGTCATATCTTCTCTTATAGAGGTTAAAGCATTAATAGAATTAGCAATACCATTGCATAAGTACAATGTACCAACCTTTTCTCCTTTCGCTATTACCAGGGATCCTTTAGTGACCTTCTAGGTTTTATTTGTGAAATTAATTACGCAACCTTCACCTCCGAACTGCCCTATTGAAATCATTTTTTTTCTTCAGATCTGGAATGTGCCTTACATCCTTCAATAGCCATTGATTTCCATTCTGTTGTTTTAGGAAAACTGTACCCATTCCAATGATTTTACAGGGTTTATTGTCACCCAATCGAACCTATCCAAAATCTCCTTGAACATAATCATGAAAATGTTTCCTATAAGGTGTGGCATGGAATGAGGCCCCTGAATCTACCAACCAGACGTTAATAATATTTTATAATGAAAGAATCAAAGAATCTTACAACACATCACCTGTTACATTTGCTTCATGATTGTTTTCTTGCTGCACGTCTCCTTCTTTTCCCTTTCGAGACTTGCAATCTTTCTTTAGGTGTCCTTTCTTCTCGCATTTCCAGCACACTATCCCCGATCTGGACTTGGATCTACCTTTTCTTGACTTACTATGATATCCAGAGCTCTTTCCTCTTTCCATTTTTCTTCCCCTAGTCTTTGCAGTCAAAGAATTACTTGATGTCTCACCAGAGTTTTTCCGTCGCATTTTCTCGCTAAGGATTGCATTGACAATATCATCAAACTTTAAAGTACTAAATTCAGAGACAAAGTTACTAATGGCCATAACTAAACCATTCCAACTTTCTAGCAATGAGCACAAAAATAACAAAGCCCTAACTTCATCATCAAAATTTACCCCTAAAGAACTTAACTGACTTGTAACTGTATTAAAATAATTTAAATGGTCTACAACAAATCCACCTTCTGACATCTTCATATTAAATAAACGCTTCATAAGAAATATATTATTTGAGGCCGAGGGTTTTTCATATAGTTTGGCCAATGTCGACATTAAACACTCTGTTGTCGTTTCCTTTGAAATATTAAACGCTACCGACGCCGTTAGGCACAGCCGTATTTTTCCAAGTGCCTTTCTGTCGAGAATACCCCATTCTATGTCTATCATACTCGTCAGCTTCTTTGTCTTTCCACTTAATGGTAGGTATAGATCTCTTTGATATAGATAACCTTCCATCTGCATCTTCCACAGCTATTAGTTTTGGTTGTTGAATTTTTTGACCCTATACCTACCATCTTCTACCATTGCTCCCACTCGAACCAGGAACCCTTCTCTCCTGCGAGTTTATCAGCCAAATAGACCTTCGGCTCCGATACCAGTTGTTAGAAAATTATATATTACGGAGCAATGGAACACATAAAATATTGTAGAAATATAAACACAAAAAATGCATAAAACAAGAGAGACACATATATATGTGGTTCACCCAGTTTGGGCTACGTCCACGGAGAAACATCTAGTCCTTCTTTTATTATATTATCCAGCAAACTGAAGAGATACAACCTACGGCAGATCCGCTGTAACACCCTCTTCGCTCTTAATCTCCTCTCTCTTCCTCACTCATAATACAGGTATACATAGACACAATACAATTCCCTCATATATAGTGAGGGGTTGCCTTCTAGGGAAAAAACCCTAAATTAAGCATCACTTCTACTGTCAAATCATCCGCCTAATGAACAACCCAGATTGACTAGAAATTACTAAACTTTTACAAGGAAATTTTACATCTATTTTTAGCTTCAGGGGCGTTGCCCCCAAACCCCCACCGGGGGATTATTGGCCCCTGGACCCCCCAGCCGGGGGGGATTGACCTCCCCAAACCCCCGCAGGGGGGACAAGTCCCCCTTGCACCTCCCCCCCGCCCCCCGCGTGGAGGGGTGTATAGTCTTCCTGGGGTATACATTTGGCTGAGACCTTTGAATACAGAAGATAATCAGGCTCCACACCCAACATAAAACAACAATGGGACCAAGGTATAGGTTGTCTGAGTGTATGACATGTCCTCTGAGGGTTTTCTTGATGAGGTTGGATGTCGTTATGGTGTGTTTCTGTTAGTTCCACTTCTCTAATTTGACTTAGGAGGTCAAAGCATATCATAGTGGCCTCTCGTCTCATGTTTATCCCAGATGGCCAATTTCTTGGGTAGATGTGGGAGGAGGGTATTGCATTAGCTAAATCCTTCTTTTTATGTTTTAATTCTTGATTTTCAAGTTTCATTTTTTAGACTCAACTAATAGTTTTATGAGGTGAGTAACTTTGAACTTCAATCCAAATGAAGAGTACCTATTGTTCCTTCATTGACACTCTATTTACTAGTAGCTTCAAGAACTAAATAAGTAACTACTCCTTCCCTAACACTTCCATGTCATTTATTGACACTTGCCTTTCAATATTCCAGTGCAATTTCAACAATGTCATTTTCAACCACATTTTCAACCACATTCTCATTGTTATTTTTATGATCAACAAAGTCATTAATAATATCACATGTAGAAGTTTCATGTGCTTCAGTTGGTAGAAAAAAATCCATGTAGTTGTTAATTGGTTCATCATTATATTGTGTTTCACTTAAATGGTCATCATCATCATTATATAAGTGTCCTTGAGAGAGGGAAATCATATTATCAACTACAACTGCATCTTCCTATTCATCCACTTCTTCTTTCACATCAACATCTATTTGGAAATTCCCTTCTTCTTGACCACCCACATGAAATTCCTCGCTACAACTAGTATCATGCATAAGAGTGTCATTATTTATTGGTTAGATTTCAGTTTTCCTAAATCCAACCTTGATATTTGATGGTGTGAGAGCCCTTTTAAAGGATTTACTTGGAAGCTCTACTAGTTCAAACCTTTTCACCTCAATTCCTCAATTCTTTTCCATCCATGAAGCTCATTCTGACTTGAAATAGTTCATGAAAGGCCCAAAGACACTCACATCAAGGGGTTGAAATATGTGAGTGGCATGAGTAGGAATTGTTAATGAGTCGATGCCCAAATTGTTACCCTCCTCAATTGTCTTCACAACAATGTGGCTTCCATGTCTATCTAAAACCAATAGATGTCTATTATCAGGTGAGACACCACTTGGTATAAATTCTAGAAAGTGAAAAATCTAATTCAAAAGAAGTTATTTAGTCATCTATGCATGGGGATGAGCAATTATGTGTGCACCTAGTTCACAATTTGGTATATAGTTTTTCAGTTGAAATTTACCCTTGAATAAATAAAGTCATAGGATTGAAGCACCAATTACATTGACACAACATAGAATAGTTATCCAATTCCTTCTCTTAGGAAACATCTTTGGCATGTTTCAGCACCCTCTCTTGGGAATTACATGCATGTCGTAATTCCTTCCTCCCTATAAACAAGTTTTGTCACAGTTCCATAATATGGAGTATAAGAATGTTTCTCATGTGCACTATAAAGAGTGTCGTAGAACTTAGACACAATTGCAAGGCATCGATTTAAATATTTGTCTCTGTGAAGGCCATCGCTTGTATGAAACACAAGGTTTGGATGCCTTTTTTAAAACCCAAACCACTAGGATTTACCAGGAAACCCATCTCTAAATGAGATTGGCCTCCCCCGCCAGATTTGAGAAACTATCGATTTGAGTTGTATAAACTGTGGACCATGTCCCAATTAGGGCATCTCCTTACACCAATTAATCGTCTTGGCCTCCTCCTCTTTAGTCATAACTGTAAGAGGCCTTCTACATTTTGTATGAGTGAGCTCATTTATCCAATAATGTATTAACAATGGAGAAATACCATGGTTTTTTACAAATTCCTAAATTGAATAGTGATTAAAGTCTATATCATTAATTGCATCTAACATGTCTTCTTTTGTCCAACATCTTATAGCATCGATTTTATTACCTAAACTTGCAGCTTAGACTATGGTTGATGGTGGCTATATGGTTAATGATGTGACAACATCATCTTGTGCCACATGGTCATCCTCAACAAAATTGTTGGGAACATTTTTTACATTCACATGATTCACCATGTGCTCATCTCATGAAGTGCATCGCAGCTGGGAACCCTAGGTTACTCGCCTTCCACTTCTCCTTATATGATCAACATAACTAACTCTTTCCATAGATGCAACTACCTACATATTTATTACATGAATTTAGTTAATAATAATATATTATATAGGCTTATAAAAAGGTTGAAATTATTCTTTCCTACAAGCTATTAGTATCTCCTTTTTCCCATAAGAAATTAATATCCTGTTAGTTTATTCAGAATTTCTAGGAGATTTCAACAACGATTTGTGCATGGAGTTGGGTTACACAGTTTGACAAGCGAAAGTGTGTTGTGGGTGAAGAAAATCATCTCGATTGATTCCTTTTAATTGCTCAATCAAGAAATATTTAAGTCCTCGATTGAGCTATTTGAGGGCTTAAATATTGCTTGAACGAGCATTAAGACAAATGCTCGATTGAGATCCTTTGTAACCCGAGGTTAGGGGCTTGATTGAGACATTTTTTTGAAATTTCTCACTAATACATCTTGGGCATGGAAATAAAAAAGGTGGCTCAAGCATGCTTTACCTCTAACTTTATAAATTACTTGATAGAAACATGCCAAGAACAATAGCATGAAATTTTGTCAAAGTGTGCCAAATCATAATAGTTCTACTAGTTAATTAAGTTATAATTAATATGGATACAATGTGGTTTCAAGAAGATGGAAAACTTAAACACACCACATCATTAAAGAGATATGTAATAAGAAAAGTAAGAGAATGATGATCTATGGATTTGGATCATGATCTGGTTAAGATGTTGGCTATGTTGTTGGGACTGGATCTTATACTTAATATAGGACTCAAATTGTAGCTATTGGTTGTGATGGGTATGTTTCTGGATATGGATCGTAGCTACTAGCTATGATGGTTATGTTCCTTGATATGATCGATATTTGATTTTTCATAAATAAAGTGTAGAACATTTGCATCCTTGAGATGTATGGTAATATTGACCTCGAGCCCTATATTTTTGCACTATCATCAATTCATTGGTTCCCCTCTTAATCTATTAAAAAATATTCTCCACTTAATTGTTCCAATGTGAAAAGATATATTTTTTGTACAATTGAATGTTTTTTGTGGATTTCATGGTTTCCCATGACATTTTGTGCATGAGTTTATAATATATAGGTTGTCTTGGAAAAAAGCAATAAGAAAATTAATAATAAATGACTTGAACAATGATAAATTAGTATGGGAAACTGAAATACATATTGTGAAAAAGCTAAAATAGCCTAAATATATTGTGCACTCTCTATGATATATGTCTCTAGGCTGATGAATAGTTTCAAAGTTTGAAATGCAAATTTAGCAAGGGTTGAGGTTATTTTATAGTTATTTGTTATTGAATTTGATTGGAAACAAGGATTGACATGGATTGCAATTTGTTAAAATTGAATGTGTATTCTGATTTGATTTGGATATGATCTAGTGGTTTGGAATTTTTTACATATGGTTGATCCTTGTGCTTTGATCTATTTAATGGATAATTTAATGGGTTGGGTGTCATTTATTGAACAAAGTGGGTTGAATTGTTGAATAACTCAGAAGTTATGGCTAACATCCATCAACTTTGTATGTGTACAAGTATGAATGTGCATATTGATACTCATTTCCAATTCAGTTCAGTGGAGGTTGAAGCCACGAGTACCTTGTATTGGTGGATTAGATCATTTTGGGACAATTTATTGTTTTATTTATTTTGTAGTTGTGACAAGATGTTTTATACTCTTAATATTTAAAAGTCTATTTATGGATAGTTGTAGGCCTAGTCAATGCATGCACAAATTTTAGACATAATTTCAAATATATGTACACTTAGTGTTTTTTATTTATATTTAAATATCCTTTACATATCTTTCAAGTTCTTGTGGCTGGGTGAGATGAGTACTATGACACCATTGGTCACTCCACACCATTAAATATCTCTCCCTTGACTTATTCAAACTATTAATTAATTTAAATAACTTAAAAATAATTAACTAAATCAAGATTCTCGCTCTCACACAACAAGAAGTAAATAAATTGTTTTTGGATAATATTGACTAGAGAGAAAATATGATTATAAAAGTATTTCAGACTAACCTAAAATATGTCTGAAATTATTTCAGAATAAGATAATTAGGCCTAGAAAATTAGATAAGGCTTCTATTCCATCTCTATCAACCATTCAAGTTTGCGATAGATAAATTAGACAATTAAGGTAATCCGTTTATTGAATCAGTGTTGCAAACACACCGAGGTCAACAATATATTTGGTGGTTGACATATATTGCCTGACATAGTTAAAAAAATTATTCTAAAGATTCTCAAGAAAAGTTATTTCATCTTAACCTTAAGAGAACCTTATGTTGAGATTCATTCTGATTAACTTGGATATCTTATTTTTTTGCCGATAGGCATCTCTATATCGATTCTAGATGGATGTATCGACGTTGATTTTTATTTTTTAAATATATTTTTAAAATATGGATGGCCAAGATTGAACCCCGAGCGAATATGCTTCGTGTGAGTGCCATATCGATGGTTAGGTCGGTTGGGTGTGAAACGTTGGTATTGAAATTATTTATTGGGGAAATATGACCCCATCAGTCAGCAATATGTCCGCTTCTACGAAGAGAATGCAGTCGGCAGAATATTAAGCATATAAAACTGTACACATGTAATATTAAAAATAAAGTATTAAACATTATATTAAATAAAAAATTTAAATATTATATTTAAATATATAGGATATTAAATATTTAAATATTAATTATTAACTATTAATATTAAAATATTAAAATAGAGAAATTTAAATATAAAAATTTAAATATTAGAGATAAATATTTAAATATGGATATAGCTTGAGTGGGCCTAATAGTTAAGAGCGTGTGTTTCCTTCTAAGAGGTCATACGGTCAAAATTAGAGGAGGCAGAGTATGTATGCCTTCCTAGACTTAGCAATTTATGGCTTCATAGACTTAGCAGTGAAATCGCAAAAGAAATTTATTAAAATGAAATGTTTATTGAAAAATTTACATATTGAATATGAAAGATCAGAAATTGATTTGAAATATAAATATGATATATTAGAAATTCAAACATTTCAATATATGATGCTAATGACATTGTTAGTTTCTTTTTCAAAATGCAAAAACGAGGTGGTGCTAGAAAGAAGACATTGCTTCTGCTCTGGAAGATGGCTCAATTTCATTAATGCAAGTCTTCAACAATAACAACTATAACAACTATGTAAATACATTCTCTTCAATCACATCCTAAGGTCTTTATCGGTTAGAAGCATTTGGGTTGAATTGAATAGGGTAAAGTAACTTTTTAGTTGATACGATTATACATAGGATTAAATCATAATACAGAGATTCCTTGGATTTATTTTCAATATTTTTTAAATTTGGGTATAATGCAGAGAGTACATGGATTTATTTTCAAGGGTTAAATCATAATACAGAGATTCCATGGATTTATTTTCAATATTATTTCAATATTATTTAAATTTGGATATAGAGTTAATGGATTTATTTTTCAATATTTTTTAAATTTAAGTATATTGAATTTGATAGTTTAATTTTTTTGTTATATTTGTATTTTTTTTATTATTACATTTTTTAATATACAAATAGATTTAACTTTATAATAATATGTAAATTTCTTAAATTTTGTTTTGTAAAAATTAATTTAAAACAAATAAACAAAATTCAAAACAAAACATAAAACAAATCATAATGATTTATAAGGCTTGAAAACATATTACATAAGTTAATAGGAATTCTACATTGTATATTGAACATTTATATCTTATTTTTTTTAAATACCGAACAAACAGACTATGCATATGCATAAGTGTTGGACACACTACTGTGCATATGGGAAATAGTTGTAGATGTGCAAGGTTCTCTGTAAATTATGCTTTAGCATCATGGGAAAATTAGGAATTGTTACATGCACAAAAGGGTTCTAAGAAGTTGGAAACCATATATTTAAGAGAAATGGGTAAGACTTTAAGGAGTGCAATATTGTTAGAGTTAAAAGAAAACTTAAATTCTACAAGTGAAACTGAATCGTAAGAAAGTGTAGGTCTCATGCAGGAAAGACCGACCGAGGTTGGAGGATTAGTTTATTTTCCCAACTATTTTTTGCAGCCCCAGAACAATCCCTCTACCTGTCATACGAGACCCAATCCCTCTACCTATCATACCCTCTACCTGTCATACGAGACCCAGATCTGGACCAGGAAAATTGTAACCTAATGAAAACTACTTTGCATCTAGGGAGAATAATTTAGAACTTAAATATAAATTTGAAGTGAAAATTGTTTCACGGCTTGCAACAGTAAATACCAGAGGTAATGTTTGATGTGTAGAATAGTAACACCAAACCATACCTAAGCTACTTTATTGTAATTTCAACCACAATATTCTAGGAAATATATCTCTAAGATGTAAATAGTAAATACATTACTATCAGAAATTAAGAGTTTTACAAGTGTACAGTGAAGAAAAGAAAACCAACGCATTTGTAAAACAAAATTATATCACACCTATTTAATTAAGAGAAACAAAATAATATGTACAAATCACATGTAATCATCAAGAACAATATGCATAGACATCTTGACATTATTCTAAAGATGGAGGATGGATAGCCTTTCCGGCAAATTCCAATCACTAGTTTGTGCATGAAATAATTTACCATCAATTATTTAGTTCTCACCTAGACTTAAAGCGTTACAAAATATACAAATATAAGAAAAATATTATAACTTGACAAAAGGGTTTTACAACCCTGGGTTCTTCTTAACTATCCTAAGTATGGACTCACAGAGTCGACTTGAACCCTATTAAGGTTTAAGAATTGAAAAAGTCAGACGCTCTGTGTAATAGTAGGGTCAAATAGTCACCATTGACATTAAAAAAAATACATGAATTGAAAAAGTCAGACGCTCTGTGTAATAGTAGGGTCAAATAGTCACCATTGACATTAAAAAAGATACATGAGACACTGAGCAATCACCTATACAGAGTGTAGAAGGTTGTATCTCCCGTAGACCTTGACATGGAAACAAACCAAATAATGGTATAAAATGAGGAGAACACAAGTTAAAAACTAGCAATGTAATTTACTTGTAACAACCAAGAAAAAATTTGTGTTGAATGTTACCTAGGTGATGAAGTGAGCCAACAATAGTAAAACTGACTGTGCAAAGAGTAGTCAGACACAGAACCATGAGAAACCCTCGCGGACCTGTAAGTAAGAAAGCGTATAAGCTTGAGAAAATTAACTTTATCGAGAAATTTCAGACCATAAAAATCAACTCGACATTAAGTCGTTGAGCAAGAAATAATACTAACCTGAGGAAATGTGATATCCTAATGTCTTCGCCTCAGAGTTGCAGAGTCATTTTCCCTTAAAGAAATAGAGCAGAATGAACCTCGACAGTGTCGGAGAAGGTTTTCTGTTACCTCAACAAATTGTATCGCATTTGGACCAGAGATCGAGATTCATAATAACACCTGGTAAGCAGTGGAAAAACTCCAAGGAGTTCGATGCTACCTTCAATTCCCAAGATTAAGTTATTAGGCATGGGAGCATGTACCAACACTTGTCGGTTGGGTGGCAGTGGAGTCATATCAATAGCGCAATGATGTAAACCTCTTCAATGTCCAAATTTTTATGAAAAACATCTTCCACATTGGGAGTGGGTGATGTGCAATATATATTTATACTACATTTGTAAACGTTGAAGCGAGTATTATGTGATTTGTGAACATGTTAAAAACAAGGCTTTTGGTGGATTAAATCTCGTGAAGATATTTAATATTGAACCTTTGTGATATGTGTTTAATAATTAAATTTGTTTCTTGAAATATTTTAATATTTCAAATTGAAAAAGAAAAATTTTGAATAACAAATATTAAAAATTAAATTAAAAAAACTAATCAAAAAAATTAAATGTGAGAACAAATTTAAATATTAAAAATTAAATTAAAAAAACTAATCAAAAAAATTAAATTTGAGAACAAATTTATATTGAGAAATATTTAAATCACATATTAAAAACCAACTTAGATCCATCTTAACATCGAATCTGTCAAGCGCCGAGAGGGATCAAATCTCTCGAGGTGCATACCTATTTTTTGAGTTAAAAACTTGAGGAAAGGTTTGCATCTCAAGAGATTTGATCTCTGTCCATGTTTGATAGATCTCGTGTTAAGATGGGTCTAGACTGGTTTAAATCATGTGCGATCATACAAAATTTGTTGAACATCTAATTATTTTGATCATTTTAAATATGCTAAATATGTCTAATATTAATTTGGTCAATTTAATTTAAAATTTGTTGAACATCTAATTATTTTGATCATTTTAAATATACTAAACATGTCTAATATTAATTTGGTCAATTTAATTTAAAATTTGCTTAGTTACCTCAATTTGTTGAGATGAGAGAGATTGTTAGTAACTTGAATGATGAAATTTTGAGTGCAAATTGTCAATGTAATAGTTTTCATAGCTAGAAAATGTGAATACTAATAATATATTTAATTGCAAACAATCTTCATTGCAATCAATCTAAAACTATTTTCTTCTATTGTTCCTATTGTCGCGCCTATTAGTTTCTCCATTTTCTCATATCTATCATATGAAAAGAGTAGTTGGAATCATAGACCATTCAAATATTTAATTCAAGCTACTATAGTAAACAACATGTCTCTCTTGCTCTCCAATATCAATAGTAGTTTTCTTGAAATTCAATCATTATGACTTATGAAGTGTTAAACCCCAAATAATTTTCAATGGTAGTTATTTTCTATTACCGCATTTGAATGCAAAGTAATTAACAATTTTGAATGATGGAAAATGGGAATAATAAGAATGTACCCAATTATAAATAGTTTATATTTACAAGAAGCAAACATTTGTGGTTAGCAAGCATTTTATTTAGGATGAAATTTCAAGTATTGTATTTATGGTTGAATCATTTTTATGTGCTTACACTGAGAGAGAGTGTGTATGTTGGAGAGGGAATAAGAGAGGCAAAGACAGGGAGGAAGGAAGAGATATCGATATGGAGAGAGAAATTTTAGAGAGAGAGAGAAGGGGAAGAGAGAGAGGGAGGGGAAAGGGGGAGAAGGAGAAAGAGATAGATAAATATGGAGATAGTGTGTGTATGTTTAGGGGCTGAGATAGAGAGATAAAGAAAGAGAGACAACGGGAGATAGTGATATAGATGGAGGAGGTAGAGATGTGCTTACACTAAAATCAATTCACACTATTAATCTAATAACTTTGAAATTAATGTACATCATACACCTTGTTGCATCAAATCAGAAATCAACATCTACACTAAAATAAATGCATATAGTGCAAATAATCAAATAGGATTAGAAATAAACATCTATACTGAAATCAATGCATCTAGTGCAAGTAATCAAATAGGATTAAAAATCACTATACACACTGAAACCAATGCATCTAATGCAAGCAATCAAATACGAGTAGAAATTAACATCTATGTGAAATCAATGCATCTAGTGTAAGGTATTAAATATGATTAGAAATCAACATGTAACTAAAATCAATTCATCTAATGCAAGCAATCAAATATGATTATAAATCAATATCTATACGAAAACCAATGCATCATGTGCAAGCAATCAAATAGGAGTAGAAATCAACATCTACATTAAAATCAATGCATATAGTGCATGTGATCAAATACAATTAGAAATCAACAACCCCACTAAATTCTAAAATATTCATCACTTTCTAGATCTAACTTCTATGTTTGTATTTGTCTCTGTGAGACTCTTTCTACTTCCTTCTCTCTCTGCCTTCCAATCTATATCTATCTCCCTCCCCCTCTCCTTCTCTTTCTCCCCCACCCTCTCTTCCCCGTCTCTCTATTTGCCTCTCCCTAACTTCTCTATCTTTCTCTTCTTTCCTCTCTCCCCCTATTATCTATATTTATACCTCCCTCCATCTCTCCTTATTTGTCTCTCTATCTCAACCCCCTAAACATATGTCGCACTCTCTCTCTCTCTCTCTCTCTCTCTCTCTCTCTCTCTCTCTCCATCTATATCTCTATATCACATCTATCCCTCCTCCCTCTCTCTCTACCCCGCCCCATCTACATCTCTATCTCGCCTTGTCTCTCCTTCTCACTCCCAAAACATACACACTCTCTCTCCATATCTGATCTGAAAATGGGGCACTTAGGCTTCTTGTCTAACTTACAAGAACCTTCCCCACTTCCAAAGCTTTAAATTTTTCATAAGTCTTATTGATTAACCAATGCAGAATTAAGAAATGCTTGAAATTATAGGTGTATGCTTATGTTTATTTTTAACTGATTATATACTTTAAAAATATGTTGTTTTAGCTTATATGTAAATGTGCTAGAACATAATGTATATATGCATATAACAGTAACAATGCAGCAACAAAAATTCACACAGAAACAAGAATTTAATTAGGAGTTCACCCACAACTCTTGGGCTACATCTTCGTGAGCTCTAGTCAACTCAACTAGACTCTCTCGGATTATGGTATAAGTCTTTTTTTTTTACAATCACTTGGCTTAACTCCTATTGTCCTACACATAAACAGTGGGTTCAGACACCATTTTATCCCTTGGATCTTGAAGCTCTCGGCTTTCTAGCTCTCATCTCTAGCTCTGGCTCTTCGGCTCTTGGTTCTAGCTCTGGATCTCTAGCTCTAGCTTTGGCTCTGGCTCTTCGTCTCTGGCTTCTTTCTTCCCTCTATCAGTTTACAGCCTTCTTGGCTTTTCACTTGGCTTCCAAGTGACTCCCTTGGATGCCTTTTCGGCTTCCATGCTGCCTCCTTCACCTCATCTTCCTACCTTGGCTTCATGTTCAACAACAAAACCCACAACAATCAACAACAACAACCATCAGTCCTCCCTGTTTCTATCGTTCTGTGGCTTTTTAAGTCAAATCGGCGTTGCCTGTTCATTTTCCCTTTTGGGCTCTCTGTCTTCTATCCACAATCCACTCAAATCCCTTCCCTAAGCATTAGCAATCATTGCTAAACAACCTCAGGATGGATGCCACCTATTCTGTAACAGAAGGGGCAATCGATGCGTGAAATCCCCAAGTTTTGCATTCTTGGCTTACACAGGTAAATGCACTAACACGGGAAAAATCTGCAGAGAACATTATTCCCTGGACTTCAAATCTTCATAAATACACTTTATAACATTATCGACTCTGCCTGTAATCGCTATCACAAGTCGCTTTGGCCCTATTCCAAGGTTTCCCTTTGTATTTCAAAATTACATTAAAACAGTGCAAATATCGCAAAAATGGCTTATGATGGATTTGAAATGTTATTCGTTTTCATTCCAAAACCCCTTTGGATCCGGATTTCATCACATCGCACTTCCCCTTTGTATTTCGTTTAATAACGAAATATACAAAAATACATAAAAAAAAAATTCCTTTCGGCAGATCTCAAATCTTATGCAATAGTGTTTATTATCCCATCAGGGTCATCTAATCACATTGCGCGCACACACACACACACACACACACACACACACACACACACACACACACACATATATATATATATGTCTAAGACCCTCTCCATTGTATAACTTCAATTACGATATCACGATGAGATTAATCGCAATTGCATATTGTTCATGCCCCAAGCCAATGTAGCACTCTATCGTGGTCACCAATTGCGATATCGCTTTGTTGCAATCACCGATTGCAATGTCGCGATCGCAATAATTATATATAACGCTCTGATATCCACTGAATTCCACCACCAATTGCGATTACGGATTGGATCTGGACTGTTGATCAACCATATCCAATAGTTCCTATTCATTATTGGTTTAAGCCTCCGATAGGCCTTACTTCATTGTTTTCTTCAGATTTTTTGCCACTTTCCCAAGGAACAAAGGGGAAATTCTTCTTATGATAACTTCTTCATCTGGAGTCCATTTTCGCTCATTCAAGTTGCGTTGGATTCAGAATGAGGAGATCTCTAAAATGATACTATTTTTGAGAGCAGCCTATGTTTTTCATTTTCCTCTGATTTACAAAGAATCTGTGCCATTTGGAACCTTTTTCCTCTTATATGAAGTCTTTTAGACTGAAAGGTTTATCCATGATCCATTTTTGGATCATGCCTTCCCACTAAGAGAACTTTTGGTTTCCAAGAGGCTGATATACTGATTTGAATAGTAAATGAGAGTGACTCACCCTCTTCTTTTCAGCCTCCCTACACTTACCTTTGCATAATGCCTCTGAACCAAAGTTTATGACCACTTCCCTTCTTGGATGGGCTGGTCTTCTTGGGAAGAATTGTCTTCCTCCTTGCCTTCCTCATAACTTCTGCTCAAATGGTCACAGAAGGTAGTTTGAATTTCCCTGCCCTAATCATTGATTCAAGGTGGCTCAAACAAATGTGAAGTTCGTCTGCTCCACAAAACTTTCACTTGTACATGTTTGAAAGGCTGCCAACAACAACTGTTAACAACAATAGGCATACCGAAAATAATTGGATAGACTAACTATTGCTTTAACAAAAGAAACAGATTTGGCATCTTGTGAACACCTCCATGTCTTGTATCTGCATACAAATGATGGACTAAATAACAAGGCCACAAAACATGCCCTTAAACAAATGACCTTTCAAGTCAAGCATGTAGCAAAAGACCATTAGGACTCTTTTTCAAAAGATGAAACACTTCATCATTACCTCCATTTGGAGACCAAGTTAACTTCTCCAAAGTCAACATAGCATCACATGCATGTCAAAGCAATCAACCCTGCAAGTTAATTACACATACATGTTCAAAAACAAGGAAATCATCAACATCCCTCTGTTCATGCATCTCATGCTTATGCATGCATTTCATCCTTCAACTTTCACTTAAGCACACTGTACTTTCAAAGCTGAAATGAAATATAATGTAGATGCATCAACAAACATGCAATCTCAATCAGATAAGAACTCTAACCTTCCTTACCAATCCCTTTCAAAGGTACTACCTTGGTCCACACATCAACATCATCATGTGAATCATTCTGAGACAGATCATTCATGGAATCTTCACTTCCATTTCTGCCATCTTCTCTTTCCACTTTCTTTAGCTTTTGTGGAAGCATTGCTGGATTCAGAGTCCAACATTTTGTAGCAAGATGTCGTTGCTTATGGTAGTAAGTGCACTGCATGTGCATCCTCTTAACAACATGATTTTTCTTGTCCAATGGACCTTTGGCTTCTTGCTTCTTTTCCTTCTTCTTCTTCTTGTATGTGGCCATTCTCTTCCAACATCTAGAAATATTATTGTTATGCAAACCACAAAAGGAACATGCAACTTTTTCCCCATACTTATGTGGAAATTTATCATGCTTTGCACAATCGAAAGGAAAATGCTTAGAACCGGGTTTATAACTTTCTCTTTCACCTTTATTGCCTTCATGAGTAGGTGAATCAAATGAAGAAGTGGATCCCTTTGGAACACCATCAATCTCTTCAAGGTTATTGGAGTCCCCCAAACTCTCTGGTTCAAGTGTGTGCTTCTGAACACCTGCATCCTGAAAATGATGTTTCAAGCTATTGCATTCCTCCTTAATAAAATTTTCCCCTTCTTGGAGCTATTTCAATGGCCTTCATGGCAGCTTGGGAACTTTCTCCATAAGCTTGTCCATAGCCAAGACCCAAATACTTAGGCTTTTCCTCAATCATTATTTGCTCAACAATATCTTGTGCATGTCTACCCAAGCCTTTTCCTTCATAACCCATCTTGGACATTAGCTTGGAACCTATGCCTCTAGTATGTTTTTCAAAAGAACCAATATAAGCATCCTTAGAGGAATTTGAAGACAAACTGGAATGGTTTACCTCTTCTTCAAGCTGATACTTGACTAAGGCTTCTTAGGCAACAAAGGGTTGTGTCTCCAACTCATGCATCCTTTTTAGGTTCATATTTGCAATATGAAGTTTCCTCTCCAATCCTGCAATTTTTTAGCAAGCAACTGCTTCTCTTCCTTCATGGAATTCAGCGTCTTTCTAAGCATGTTGCTCTTCCTTCCATCCTCATACATTTCTCTCACCATATCCATCATGGTGGATAATTCTTGCTTCATGTCTTCATCAAAGATTCTTGTGAAGAGAGCAGAATTTGAGTACCCACTTGTAGAAGTTGTCATTATGCTAATGAACAAAAAAACTTCAACAAGATAAATAAAGAGCTTATTTAAGCAACCTCTTGCAACAAACCTCTTGTGCCTTGGATTGCCTTGAGGTCCTTTCGGATAGAAGAATGCCTTCAACCCTTCTTCCTATTTGTCCTTCTTGGACTGAGTTATCAGTAGCTCTGCCTTTACCTTTGCAAACTTAGAAGATAGTCAGTCTAAAAAACAAGCATACAATCAGCCTCTGAATGTTAAAACACCTTTCAGACAAGTAGTATTTGCTTTGTCAATCAAGCATCCTGATAAAACCTTCTTAAAGGTGTGGTTAACCAAACTTAAGCTCTGATACCACCTGATCTGAAAATGGGGCACTTAGGCTTCTTGTCTAACTTACAAGAACCTCTCTCACTTCCAAAGCTTTAATTTTTTCCCGAGTCTTATTGATTAACCAATGCGGAATTCAGAAATGCTTGAAATTATAGGTGTATGCTTATGTTTATTTTTAACTGATTATATACTTTAAAAATCTATTGTTTTAGCTCATATGTAAATGTGCTGGAACATAATGTATATATGCATATAACAGTAACAATGCAGAAATAAACAATCATATAAAAGCAACAATTTAATTAGGAGTTCACCCACAACTCTTGGGCTACATTTCCGTGAGCACTAGTCAACTCATCTAGGCTCTCTGGGATTATGGTATAAGTCTTTTTTTTTACAAGCACTTGGCTTAACTCCTACTGTCCTACACATACACAGTGGGTTCAGACACCATTTTATCCCTTGGCTCTTGAAGATCTCAACTTTCTAGCTCTCGGTTCTTGCTCTGGCTCCTCAGCTCTGGCTCTGGCTCTGGCTCCTTAGCTCTTGCTCTGGCTCTTTAGCTCTAGCTTCTTTCTTCCCTCTACCAAAGGTAAACCTTGGAACAGGGCTAAAACAACTTGCGATAGTAATTGCCGATCGAATATGGACCGTTGATTGACTAGATCTGACAGTTCCTGTTCATTATTAGTTTAAGCCTCCGATAGGCCTTACTTCACTATTTTCTTTAGGTTTTTTGCCTCTTTCCCAAGGAACAAAGGGGAACTTCTTCTTATGATAAATTCTTCATCTGAACTCCGTTTTCTCTCATTCAAGTTGCGTTGGATTCAGAATGAGGAGATCTCTGCAATGATACTATTTTTTAGAGTAGCCTATGATTTTCATTTTCCTCTAATTTACAAAGGATTTGTCCCATTCGGCACATTTTCCCTCTTATATGAAGTCTTTTAGGCACAGAGGTTTATCTAGGATCCATTTTTGGATCAATATCCATCTCTCTCTCTCTCCCCCCCACTGACTCTCCATCTCTCCCTTGTCACTCTCTCTCTACCTTTCTCTCTCTATGTCTTTCTTCCCCTTCCAACTCCATTTCTCTTTGCCTCTCTCTCTCCTCTCTCTCATGTCCTCTCTTTTTTTCCCTCCTCTCTCGACACTCCTCTCCCACTTCCCTCCGTCTCTCCCCCCATCATACACACACTTTCTCTCAACTACATGAGCTTTCATATAGTTTTTCTTTATTGGCTTGATTAAATGATTATCTTCTTAAATGTTGATTTCTTCCTTTATCTACAATTCCATTATTTAGTGGAAATGCTAGTGGTGGCGTTGTTGAAGCAACTTATCAATGCATAGAGAACTTGGCAACCATATAGGTTCTAGAGGAATCTCTTTCGATCACACCAAGTTGAGTGTGTAGTCCTTGGCAATGTATGCAACTATTGTGAAATAAGATGTGGGAAAACAATAAAAAATAAGAAAATAGAAAAACAATCAAATAAAACAAAAAACCTACACTTCATTAACTAATAGAAAATTAAAATTATTTTATTATTTTTAGTAAGATGTTCTCTTTTTAATTATTATTGAATTATTATTTTAATTATATAATATAGATTAAAATAACTTAACTATTTTTATATTTTAATTTATTGTTTAATTCATTGAACCATTCTAATGTGTAGAGAGGTGGGTTCGAAACCGAAAATCTTGCAAACACCTTTAACTATTTACATATAAGCATTTAAATTAGAAAGGAAATGTCAACAACCACTTCTAATGCTATTAATGAGTACTACTGAAATTCTGTGCGACAGACGGGACAGGTGTTAGCTATTGTTATCCATCGTGCAATGCAAATTTGGTGGAATATGTGACCGCAATGGAATCGACCCGCTTTCTCCTGCGGTCGAAAATCATCGTGGCAAATTGGGCACAAAGAAGTAATACTATTGTTGTCACTAATATGTTCTTCTGAAATAGCAATAGCAATAGTAGTGGGATGTACCAGATTTCGAGTAACTGGTAACATTAATTGATGCGGGGCTTGGTTTATATGTCTTCGGCATAATGGACAAGTTGGATGCACCCATGTGAAGATGCATGTCTGGTGGTACCTGTGACTGCATTGAAGGTGACGTCCCACATCTCCGGACAGAAAATTTTCATTACAAATTCTGCAAAAATCATTATTGATATTCTTCTCTATAAACATTATGCGAGGTAGCTGGAACACGACGAAAAACTCCTATAACCATGTGAATGATGGAAGTTGCTCAGGAAAACATTCACATTGTTCTCCCAATTCTGTTATTCTTCACTCTAACTCCACCTGCATTTCCTCGGAGGGAAAATGGTAAAAATAAACTAGTCATGCGATAAATCGAAGTATTCTCACATTTACTCCCTCCCTGACTTTGTGCTCTTCTATCTTTAGGTTGAAGATTAAGACCCTGCCATCATTCCTCAAGGTCCACCATTTCTCTTTTAATCTCCCCTATTAGAGCTCTTGATTCTATATATTGCCTTACTACGTCCCCTCCTCTTTCTTGTCATTGTCCTTCCATTTCTAGGCTCACAAAGATTCAATGAATGGTTGCTTTCTTTCTATGCCGAATTTTGACTAGCCCACTGAAACTGCGAGGATAATTAAAATGAAAATCGATGACTGAGGAGTGACTTTGCCTCTTTGCATACATTAATAGTGGTGGGAATGTATGTAAAACGTGTGCGTGTGTCGGCCAGCTTCAGTCCATAATTATGTA
This sequence comes from Pinus taeda, assembly GCA_000404065.3. NCBI lineage: Eukaryota > Viridiplantae > Streptophyta > Pinopsida > Pinales > Pinaceae > Pinus > Pinus taeda. The sequence goes on along the minus strand of APFE031727010.1, from coordinate 26,988 downwards.
TAATTTATAAAACATTATCCATAATTTTGACAAAATTATTTTGAATGTTTTTATCTTATACTTTAAGTATCGCAGAAATTAAATATATAGAGAAGAAGGTAAAAATTTACTATTTAGGAAAGAAATAGAACCAAAAAAAAATTATTCCCAGAAAGTAAGATGATTTAAATAGAGAAATAATAAATAATATAGTTAAATTCTAAAATAAATTAATAGTGGTTTAATAATATGATTATATCATGTTTGTTAATTTAGTATATTTGTGGTGGTTGGGAGAAATGATTGCGATTTCCCTCATCCATTAAAATCATAAAAGTGGTAGGATGAATTTTGATGTAATGGTTATATTCTTGTTGTTGAAAATGAATACTTTGTTGAGAAGGGAACACACATACACACACACACACACACACACACACACATATATGATTGTGTCAATTGGGTTATAGAGAGAGGTTAGGAGGTACGAATGGAACCTTTCCCACCCAAACCAATAGGGTAAGGTGTGTCAGAGAACAAGAGGAAGAGAAAAGGAAGAGGGGGAAGGGAAATGTAGAGAACACTAAAGGAAATAAATAGAGAGAAGAAGTCTCTTAGGCAATGAGACAAGGATTAGGAATGTAATAGAGAAAAAAAGAGGCAAAGAGACAAATACTAGGAATGTCTAATATGGTGATGGAGGTGATGAAAGACCAACTTCCAATGTATATAGTCACATTCCATTTGAAGAACTTGAAATAGTAAATCTTAGGCATGATCGCCTTAGCACCCCACCCATTATCTTTCCCTCCACCCCACCCATTGTCAATTCTTAGAAAAGTACATATGTAGGGTGTGGACGAAAGTACGATTAACGACTTCTGTTTTCCCATCAAAATGGGGCTAAAAGGATGTTGGAAAATGACAGTGATAACCTTAGAGTGACCAAAGAGTCTTCCTAAAGGTGCTAAGTAACCTCGAATCCTAATCAGAAACGACGTTGGTGGGTAGGCAAAAATGTGGCATGACATGGGTGAAAACTAGCTGAGTGGTCTGCAAGGCAGAAGTGGTTATCTTGGAGAAGCAACAAACAACAACTCAAATGGCATTATGTTGCGCAAGGTCATAGGAAGTCCACTTAGGAATTCCATATCGATAGATTCCCAAGGGAAAAATGGGACGGGTAAGGGCTAGGATAGACCATGTTTTCAGTTAGAGGGCTTACTTTGGTTGTACAATGAATAAGCCCACACATACTTATTGACTTGGCATTGCATAGCTAGCTAGAATAAGTGGCACTACAGATCCTGAAGAGTCTTTGTAGTGCCAAAATGAGCCCCATAAGAGGATGAGTGGGCTTCATGAACGAGAAGCAGGGGGTCATCTGTCTGGGGCACACACAGTGGGTTAATCCTATATAACCAACCATTCTAGATGGTGTAGTCCAAAAAAGGAGTCTGATTTACCTCTGTAAGTTGGAGAAAATCATTCCAGATAGGTACAAAATGTATATCAAAGGGATAAAGGTCTTTCCAACTGTCATAATTGGTGCAAAAAATTTCTAGAAATTGCAAAATCGGAACAGGAGGGTATCTCAAAAGGTCTACCACTAGATTAGTTATACCACACTTATACTTTATGAGTAGATGGAATTGTTGAATATGTGTGGTCCATTTAATGTGGTGTTTTTCCTACAACTTAGATTGGGAGTTAATGAAAATAAGCAGATGATGGTCTATATGCAAGAGAATTTTCTTGCCCAAGATGTAATGGTGCCATTGGTTCAAATCTTATGCCAGACCGTACAATTCCTTTTCATAGGTGCTATAGTTGATCTTTTCCTGAGAGAAAGTATCAGAGTCCTTGTTTAAGCATAGCTACAATTACATATTGAAAAGTGTAAGTTTCAATATCAAAAGGCTAATGCAAATCTGGAAGATATAGGATAGGTGCAAAACAAAGAGCTTGTTTGAGGCGAGTAAACTGATCCATTGTAATAGAAATCCAGGCAAAAGAGGATTGATTAGCAACTTGATGCAGAGGTTGAGCCAGTTGAGAAAAGTTATGAATGAACTTCTGAAAAAAATTGATACCAACCAAGAAGCTATTCAGATCAGTGGTGGTGGCTAGAGGATGCTAGTTAGCCAAGTCTTGGTTGAATCAGGGCAGACATCTTCTTGATTAACTATGAATCTCAAATACTACATTGATGTTTGGCCAAAGAATGAATTACGCTGCTTAATCTACATTTTATGTTGGTGCAACAACTCCAAGATTGAATAAACATGTTGAATGTTGTTATCCCTTGTGTTGTTCAAGACTAGAATATCATCCTGATAGGTGATAACAAAGCTCCCAAGGTGTGGTCTGAAAACATCATTGATAAGCTGCATAAACGTTGTAGGGGCATTAGTGAGAGCGAATCGCATCACTAGCCATTCATAGATCCCGGACTTGGTCTTCAAAGTTGTTTTCCAAGTGTGAGAAGCATCCATCTAAACTTGATGGTAGACAACAATCACATCCATCTTGGTAAAGAAGTGAGCCCCATGCAAGTGGTCTAGCAAATCATCTATCCAGGGCAAAGAGTATAGGTTTTTGATAGTGCCTTTGTTGAGGGCCTAGTAGTCAGTCTCAAGGCACCATTTATTGATCTACTTATACTTCTTTGGAATGATGAAGACATGAGAGGCACAAAGAGATGACCATGGCTCATTATGGCCCAACTACAATAGCTCCTAGAGTTGGTGTTCAATCCCCTCAGCCTCACGAGGAGCAAGGCAATATGAGGGGGCATTCGGTAAAGATGCTCCAACGATGAGATCGATGGTATGTTCAATGGGACAAGGAGGAGGGAGGCCTATGGGAGGCTCAAGGACATAAGAAAACTCAAAGAGTAAAAGGGCCATGTCCTATGGAACTAGGTTGGTAGTATTATCAGTTTCGATAAGGGACACTAGACACAGAGAGATGCATTTGTTAAGAATGACTTAGTGAATGGCCTCATTTTCTTAAAGGAGAGTAGGAGTCTTTAGCGCATAAGAGGTGAGGAAGCATGTCCAACCATCTTACTGAAGGTGATACTGATTAGTGCGAGTGTGATAGATAGCTTGGCATTGATTTTGATAGGGAATGCCATGTAGAAGGTTAGCACAATCAAGAGGAGACACATCATAGACCATGGTATCATGAAAGGAACCAATAGCGCAAGCGATGACACAACGTTGGGACACCGTGATGAAAGGGCCAACCTTATGGACCCATCCTAGTTGATAAGGTATTAGGTGAGGAGTGGTGGGGAGATCAAGGTGTTTCCCCAAGTCCTGAGTGACAAGAATCTACTGACTCCCATTGTCCAGAATCCACATAGCAAGAATGTGTTTCATTTTGCAATTGTGAGTAAATAGGAGGGTCATGGAGGTCGCATCATCATCAATAGTTAGGAGCAAGGAAAGGTCATGGGCTATATTATTATTTAGTGAAAATACTTTAGAAGGTGAGGGAGTACTAGTGGAGGCCTCAAGAGTATAAGCAAAGAGTGCTTTATTAGGATGTTGACTCTTGAGTGCCCGACACTTAGCATAAGAGTGAAAATGAGAATGGTGGAAGGTACACCAAGGTCAAGATTTGGGATAGGTGGGTGACGTAGTGTTGGAAGACGAAGAAGGATTAGGGCAAGATTGAGGAGATCAAAGCTAGGGAGACACTTTGCACTCAACAACAAGAACCCAAAGAAAGGAATTGTCCAATGTGGTACTATAAAAGGGCTCAAGTTCTCTTGAAACATAATTAATAAACCATAATGAAATTTGAGTATAAGTACCCCTTCTAAATCATGGATATGGAGGTGGATATGGAGCTTGAAAAAGAGGTCGATGTAATTCTACAATGAATGACCATTCTATTGTTGAAGCTGCAACCATCTAGACATTAAGTTTTGTCAATGCCCCAGTGGATAAATGTGTTTTCGCAAGGCCTGGTAGAAATTGTCCCAATTTTGGAGAGGATGGGAGGTAGAGGTCAATGAATAAGTGGACTGCAAATCCACCACCAAATCGGGCTACTCCAACTGAGCATCTCAACTAGCCTGAGCAATGGCTTCAAGATGAAGGCTAGCAATCTAGAGCTTAGCTTCCTCATCTAGATCTAAAGTTGTCTTGAAGTAGGTAGAGAGACTGGGTATCCATGAATCAACCATTTCCTCATTCATTTGACCTGAAAACTTCAACAACTAGAAATGATTATCTAGTTGGATGGGAGTAGGAGTGTGACTCTATTGTAGGCACATAAGTTCATTTCACATTATGGCTAGATCCATGATTGAACCAGATGACCCATAATTAGAATCCTCATGGGTCGTTTCTCATTTGGGAGGCATACTGAAGGTATAGAGAAACCCTGGGATAGGAATGAAGCATTCAGAGACTGACCTTAGTCAATTGATCGGGGGGTGATTGGTCGAGGGGGGGCTGGTTGGTTTCTTCCAAGGAGCAAACAAAGTGCTTGCTAGTGACTTTAGATAGTGCTTGTCTGCCTAAAGCTTGGGATAAGGTAGAAAGGGCTTAGCAAGATGCACGATCAGTAATGTACAATCGAGCTAGTGGGCGCATTAGAGTGAACCACTTCCCATAGATTGATATAGATAGGTTTGACCCGCAAAGGTTTTATCCTCGACAAGCCACCCCTTAAAAGAGTGCTTATAAAGTGAATCTTTCTTCAAAAGTAAGGCCATTTACCCAAGTCATTATTTATATGTAATTATTCCCATCTCTCATTTCCCATATCTAATCTCCCTACCATACTTGCCCAAGAGGGGAGCACTGGCGTGTGACATTTTTCTTCAATTATAGTGGCCATTTCTTCCAGTCATTCTATAATAGATATCTATACGTCATTACACATTTCCATTCTACCATACTTACTAGTAGCACTGTAGAAGGTCGAAAGCTACACAACCTAGTTGTATACTTGCATCAATGACTTACCTTTGCAAAGTATTTTGGGCGGCACTAACTGAGACACCCAAATAAGTAAGGTGATCCTAAAGTTACTTATTTAGTGAGGGGCCTTTACACAGAAAGGTTCGAACAGAATTTGTGTTTAGAATTTGTTAGGAAACTACAATCAATCTAGACCCTGGATAGTTTAGGGATAACCTTCACTTCACAATGCTAAAGAAATTATATAACTATAAATCGTAGTTGCAAGTCCTTACGTAGATTTGGTCTGTAGTCCCACTTATTATAATAATCTTGAAATAAATAGCATATTATTAGAATACGTCATGTCTCAAGTTGGGTGGGAATAGATAAATAGGTCATAAGAAATATGGTCTATAGTGCGCTTCACCTCCTAACTTACTTTCATTTATGAAAGTAAGGTATAACCTTCTACATTCAGTTGCCAGCTGTGGGGCTTCCTACTTAAGGACCAAGGGATAGATTAAAGGAACCCACCCATACCTGTCAAGCTTGAATGATCAACCCATCAAGCTTAAGAAAAGATATGTACCCCCGACAACTAGCTATTAACTATAGAAGCACCACCGATCATGATGACTAACTATAGAGGAGAATAGTATTCATTCTCCAACGATAATAGGAAAGGTCTTCATTCATATTCGTAATGGAAGGGTTATTTATTAAAAGGTATTCCTCTCCCGGTATGATAGAAGGAGCGACCACCACATGCTCGATTGGATATGGAAACCACTCGGCCTACCTGAAGGGACTGTCTATGGAAGAAGGTCTCCGCATGCACACAATATCCATGATTACCTATTGGTGGTGTCTTACTCATCACCAAATGAGCTTAGTATTATAACTAATTCTCACTAGAGAAAAAGGTTGATGGTGACTCATATATAATATCTCGGTAAGTAGGTACTTCTTTATACTCCTCGGTTTTTTAGGTAAGTAAAGGAAGGATAGGGCTTTAGAAGGAAGGGTAGGTCTTGTGACATATCTTTTTCCCAAGATGGGATAATATAGTGGGAAAAGATAGAGAGAATGTTTCTTTTGCTCAACCAAGACTAGCAGGAGAGATAATGAACCTGATACCAAAGGTTGTGAGAATTATGGAATAGCATTGAAATTCATAAGGTGGCTGGGAGTAGAGTAGAGAGTGAATAAGAAGCGGATGGATTTTTAGGTCAATACCTTGTCGAAACCAACCTATTATATATGATCTTATCCTTCCTATAATTAAGACAGGCCCAATGCTTGGATAATATAAGGAACCTATTCATAATGCTTGGACAAGATAAGGAACCCAGGAATCTCCAGAACCGGGGAATCTATGGGAATCCAGAGTATCCAAGTGGGAAAGATACATGTAAGGCATGGATATGTCTACTCGTTCACACCCTATCATTCTCCACACCCTACAGTCTATAGGAACCCACACCTTGTCTTTATTCATATCCCTAGAGTTGGGAACTAACTGTGCTTGGTCTATGATCACTCCCCTTAGGGAGTCCCTAAGAATCAAGGGTGAATACCTAGAGTGTGAAAATCTGTTTGTGATTCGGAGATAAGAAGTATGTTCTATTCATAGGATGGTAGATAAGAAGGCGAGGTGGATAGATAAGAAGATAGGGTAGATAATAAGGTTGGGAGAAGATGATTCCAATAATAACTAATAGAGATAAGAAGGATGTTTCGTTCATAGGATGGATAGATTTTTATCGCTTAAGAAACAACCATAGAAGTACACTTATTTACAGGAGGGTCGTGATCGTATAGATTGAGATAGATCGAGCTACCACTATAGAACATTTCCCCACCTTCTCTCGAACCAAGAAGTAAGGCCAGTTAAGTAAGGAGTAGGATTTGTGTTCTCGAGGTCGAAGGCCAAGGGATTTACGAAGGTTACTAATCGAACTGGCTTAACCGATCTAATTGGTCAAGGTATAGTCCCATCCATTCTTTTTCTTATAGCTGATAGGGAGTTATTAACTGATCGAACTGGCTTAACCAGATGGCAATGGAGCCTAAAATTTCTAGTGCGATGGAATGAGTGAAAGGACCATTGTACTTCTCAAGTTCCTATCCCTCTTTAACACCATGATGCATGAGGGGGAGTTATTTAGTGAGAGAACACAGGAAAGGGGATTGAGCCTTAAATACTTCAATCTATCCCTCCTAGCATGCTTCTGGAGGGAAGGAAGCGGAATGTAGTGGGAATCAATGAGGGCTTTGCCTGCCATTGAAAATCCTGAGCTATGATCTTGATGGATGGGAGTCATTATTCCATAGAGAGAGATGATCAGGCATCCAATATTTTTTCGAAGTGAGGATTCGCATAAGGTAGAGAGAATGCGGGTCTTAGCATATCCTGATAAACCTCCTAGGACACAGACATTATTATAAGGGATATGTCGGAAAAACCAGTGGACCAATTATAAGTTCTCCACCTTTTTCTTTTGGAACGACTTCTTTTCATCCTTCATCCATCGTACACTCCCTTCACTCACTACACTATAGGCAGGCACTAGTAGTTATTAGTTGCTATGACATGGCCCTATTGGATTGGATATTAAGCCTTTTGATCAGCCACACTGGCAGACACACGACAATGTTTGACCATCAACGAACAAGTATTGGGTCGTGGGCGACAGACATCGCAACTACTTCTTTTTGCCCACCCCTCTCCAATATTGACACAGGGACGAATATAATTTTAGTTTCGTTATGTTAGACAAAGATGGCATAGCATTCCACCAATAGATAGATGGACGAAGGATATCTCCAGAGAATTCACACCTAAAGAGCGCACACTACACTCCTTTCTCTCTGATGGGATTTCAGTTAAGTCAGTCATAGCACGAGTTTAGGCTGCTCCTCTAAAAGGGATTGAGACACGACCTAAACCCCTAACTACCTTCCATATTCAAGTATTTAAGTGGCTTTTGTCTGTAATATAGTTGTAGTTGTACGATTCTTCTATTCTATATATCTAGTAGTAATATTCTTCCACAAGATGAAACTAGTCACACTTCTTTCCTTTTCCTCTTTCTTATGATTAATGGAACTAATAGCATAATTGAATCATAATCTGGATTTTTATGGGCATGTTATCTCCTAAAATTCTAGATCTGATCATGATATTGAAAAGAAGAGGGATTTCTAAAAACATCTTAGAGGCCATTCTAGGCCCTTCCAGCACCTAACCGGTCACGCTTGCTTCAAGAGGAGAGGAGAGGGTCGCCATAATTTCATGGTAGAATTCGTATCTTTAAGTGGGGGAGGTGGGAAATATCAAAACCATCGGTAGGTAGATCTGAACCATGCAGTGAATAGATGTGAAAAACATAAAGACCTGGTCGCTTTAGTATGGCCCAGGACCTCTATTATGGTTTATCTAGTAATGAAGATAGGCTAGTGGTTTATGGTGTGATCCATTTTTTGCTTCTATTTGGCGGTTAAAGAAGGTTGGTTGATTCGGGTGGGGAATATGGAAGCGTGAGGGTGAAGTGGAACCAACTTCTACATGCATTGATCGAAACCAGCAAAGAGCGGAACCGGTACGTTCCGGAACACTGGCCAACATCTGGCTTCACTAGTGGCTTTATGAAATGGACTGTAGAGACTTACGAGGCAGTGAAAAGGCCTTTGGGATACCATGCCCTGAGTTCTCCATTATTATTAGATGTCACTACTATATAGTATGTTATTTAGGTACTACATTGCCTGTATATGGGGGGTTTAGGTTTTAGATTGCCTATTAGTTCACGATATAACTGGTATATATTTTGTTATATTAGGCATTGATCTCATTGAATCAAGGTGGGTGGTCAAAGAGCCAAGTATGGTAGGCCAAGAACATGATGGTAAGGGACAGGTAGGAAAGCTCACTATTGCTGGTCTTGAAGTGGCTACTGGAACTGGTCAATCCCACTATACACCAGAGGGAGGGAGGGAAGGAGGAGGATGGATGCCTTGCACGTAGCCATTGTTATTACGTATATAATCTGAGAACACATACGCTCTATTATTAGAGGAAAATATGGCAATTAGAAGAGGATGCCCAAGCATGATCGACCAAAGGAGAGGAATATGGATAAGGAGAATAGAAGGAAGGATGGCAAGCATTTATTTCTTAGTCATGTGTCCTCCGAAGGCCAAGCCATGAGGAAAGGAGATTATGTCTTCTTAGGTAGGATTTTGAACTGGACATTATAGTTGTGCCCTCCTAGGGTTGATCCCATTAGGATGTTTGTGCCCTCCGGGGGACGAACCTGTACATCTCTTTTTTCTCATGAACTTAGACAGATGATTGCCAAGATTAGATTATAGAACAAATGGCTTTATACCCTTCTAGTATTACATAGTATGAGATAGTTTACTTCCGAGGGGAGGGGACATGATGGGAGGCATCCCAATGGGAGGGAATGGGACGTACCGACTCACTTGCCAAATGATGGGATCACTGGATAATGATGATGATTGATTGGACCCCAATCACTAGCCATTGTGAAGAAACCATTGTCCCTGGGTCACTGGACCACATGCATGCTTGGATTAGATCACTTGCTGCTAGAAAATATCATATCAGATATGATAGAAGAGATTATCAGAGAAGATAAGATCTGATGACACGTGTGAGTTTAGATGACATGGCCTACTTGCGCTCACTGGCTATTAAAGATACGGCCGAAGGAGGATGACAGGGAAGCAAAACTGACTTACTTAGAGGGAACAAAACCTAAGTTCGTACCACATGAGCTGAGCCTAGACTGTATACGTTATTTCATTATTTAGTTGATTGATTCTCAAATACTTGAATTTGAGCACTCGTATTGATTCAAGTCAGAGAGAGATATATTTTGACCTTTTCAAATGCAGAACTCATGCTTGTAGATACTACTATTAGATATATTATGGAATAGTTTGAAGAAGTAAATGGGACCACCCACACAACCCCTTGCCCCTCTAGTGATTCTTTAGGCCCAGACAGGACAGATATTAATGGAAGTCATGAGATGGAAGATGCCATGGAACATCACACTTAGGACCTTTTTATGAATGCTAGCAAGGACTTATACCTTAGTCGCAGAGAAAGAAAAGAGGGAAGGTAAAGTTACCGTATGATTTGATCAACTACTATATATGGTATTTAGTTTATATATAGCCTACAAGGTGAACTATATCACCTATATATATGATAGTCAGAGACACATATTACTAGTCCTTGAGTGGCTCCTTGTTATGGTCACTGGGACTGGTCTGGGGATTCAGGTTGGGCTCTGGGACTAGTCTCAAGCTGGTTGGGACTACTCCATGGTACTCTTACTTACCCCAACTTTATATCAACATTACTAGAACAATAGGGAGGAAATACTGGGAGGGAGGAGGGAGTATTGCATGTAGGCGCCGTTTTAACTTATATAATATGATCAAACGTAGACACTCTTCTTATATGAGTTGGTTTACCTTACCATGCGTGTCTTCCGAAGGTCGAGCCAATTAGGGAGGAGACTTGACCTTTGTAGCTTTTAGTTAGAACCTTACCATGAGTGTCCTCTGGAGGCTGAGCCAGTCTAGCTATTGCTACTACTCGTATGATTATTACAGAGGGAAGATATTATGCATATTTAGAACAATGGTCCAAGTTAGATCTTATTTGATTTGAAACAGTATAAGCTAGATCTTATTTGATTCTTTATTTTGCCTACAGAGGATGATAGGGAAGAGGCAAAACTGGCTTACTTCTAGTCACCCAAAACCTTAGGACCTACCACATGAGCTAAGCCTAGACTATATACGAGATTTTTCAATCATTGGATTATGAGATATTTATTAGCCTAGGATTACTTGGACATTTTCACATCCTGGAGCACTTTACATGATGAAACCATTCCCGATCAATGGACCACATGCTCGGATCACTGGTGCCTGAATGAGAGATAGCATATGACCTCCATTGCTATTCATTATACGGCATCAGAGGATGAGGGTAGCTCAGTATACCGACTTAGACGGTTATAGATACATGCTTCATACCACATGACCAAGAACCGTTTATAGATATGGGTTGTGGGTCCTACATAAAAGAACATAATAGATTCATCGTGTCACCATACATAATAGAATATATTCATTGTGTCACCCATAGATATTACAGTCAGACAAGTATCTTAATACCAATTTTCAGAGAGATCTAATGCTTTTCTATTGTAGTATGATAGATAGTATTTATACATTTTGAGAAGTAAGGGGGAAAATTCCGAAGTGAGCTATTGGAAAGAAGAAAAGGTAGACTACTTCTAGGGAGTAAAGAAGTAGAGAGAGATTTCACCTTATTATTATACAAACCAAAGGAGTTTATTAAATAATATAATGAATTGGTAGCTTATAATAGACTTGAATTGGTGGCCTGAATTTGGGCACCAAAATGGCATTGCCACCACTCTAACCATACTAGGCACTTCCCAGAAAAAGGCCTCCTCATCACTGTCGTCTATTATATCTCAAAAGATAAAAAGAAATTTAGTACTTGTAAAAAGGGATTTTCAAGCTCCATGGGCCAAGTTCGTTTGAATTGTTTCACTAACAAAGTTGTCGAAGTTGCTCACTAACACAAATGGTCAATTCTAGCCATAAAAGTGTCGAAGTTCGTTCGTAGTACGGCTACTCGGAATTATAGAAAGCATAGGAAGTCTAGGAAGTTAGTTAATTTACCTTCTCTTGACAAGCCAAGCCCACCCAAGCCCGTACAATATCTTGAGTCTGACTGTAGGGAATCAATCCAAGAGGGTTGTTTCGACGATCCCATAACTGTGGTGGTATTTGTCAAACTAAAATTCCTCAAGTAGGGTGAACCAGGTGGCTCCCTCCATGCAATAAGAGCATGTGTTTCAGTTGTTTGAATCTTGAAGCACTAAAGTTGCTTGGGTTGTGCGAAGACGGGAGTGTTCGTTGTAAAGAAAGCATAATAAGAATATTCATAAATAAGATACGACATAATTCAGACTTTCTTAATCTATAAAAGTATAAGTTTGTTAGAAGCCTGAGCACAAAAGAATGGGTAAGGGGGTCTATTTGGAAGGTATGGGTATGTATGGCCTAAACCTTGCCCTACTGTCTATCTGTCTCAACTTTCTTTTGACCACATTCGACAAAAATTCATTGTTATAAGTATGAGCCCCATATAATCCAAAAAGTTTGGGTGCTAAAGAATAAGAAACAAAAGCTTTGTTCCATTCTAAAGAAATTCCTATGTGATAAAGAATCTATCCTCAGTGGGTGGGTTCTAAATAAAGCAAATAAGAAGTTTTCTAACTAAGATACAAAAAAAAAGTTTATTCGTAAAGAAGATCTCTCAATCCACTAGAGCGATGGGTATGTCTGCGCTTTCCCAGGTCTCCTTCCTCTCAACACATTCATTCTGCGATAATAGTCCAAGCAAGCTGCCTTGCCTTGCCATGTCTCCACCCAAATAAATATGGGTATGGTCCCCACGACTCAATGGTTAATTCGAAGCGTCCAGTTGACCCAGGTCAAAATGGCTTGATTTCCCCAGTCAAATTCCCTTCCCTTTGTAGGCAGAAACGTATATAATCAAGTCATCCTTCACCTGTAACTTATATGCATATGAATGACTAAATCAAAAGGTTATGAATAGGGAAGATCGAGAAGAAGCATAAATGCATGAAATGGGAAAGGTTCTGTCACTAAGGGATTTATATGGATGGCTTCAACCTTGTTAAACTTTCAGGTTATGGGGGGGATGTATGATCACGTCAACATAATTGTAATTTGAATTCGATGTCCTCCAAAGGTTGGGGTTATACAGAAGATCCCCATTTGAAACTAGCACCAGGTTTGGAGGGTGGGTTCAAAAGAATAGCAATTCATCAAAAGGCTTCGTTATCAAGAGCCTTGCCCTAAAAAGGCACCCATAATTGGTTGATCAACCCAAACTTGAGGTTCATGTCATGGATAACTGAGGACTAAGGTTTTATAAACCAAAAAAAAAGGTTGGCAGGAGGTACTAAATAGTGATTGGGGAATCCAACTAATTGGCAACAAAGGGCTGCTAAAATATAAGGCGAATCTCGGAAATCGACTTGCAGTAACTAAAAGTTAGGATTGTAGAGAAAAATCAGGCTCCTAGAGTCTAGACTGCGTCCCTAACCCAACAAAACCAAATTTGTCAGGGTTTGGAAGTGCTGAACCTAGATGCCTTGGCCTCCTCTCGACAAGTTCGGCGAGGAAGAATTCTCCTATACTCGTTCTAGCTTCAATCCATAAGAATCCCAACCAGTTGCCTTGTAATTTCCCCACGCACATAAATAGGAATATATTATGAAATCCCTCCCAAATGTGTAAATTGAAGTGATTGGCCCAGGTCTGAATGGCTTTGTTACCCCAACTCCCCAAGAAAGCATGCTTCTTATATTTTATATACGTAATTACGCTATTTTAGAATTGATCAAATATGAGTAGCTGGTAAATTCACTACTGGTGGCCTATAGTGGAAATCTACCTATCCATCCCTCCAGTATCCATCTCCTTGTGGTCGTTTGTCATCACCAGAGAAGTTGTGTGATCCCGATAATGATGTTGGCCTATTGATGTTGACCTGTTAAGCCTATTACTTGAGAGCTTATTTATGAGCTAATTAGTAAGCTTCTTCCTTCAATTCAAAGTCACAGGTACTGGATTTATCATCTTCACCTTCTCTATCCAATCTATTGATGTTCATTGCCAAAAGTAATGAGGACCAATGCCTAACCCTACTTTCAAGATCAATAATGTGGTGATCATAGAATTTTGGCAATTATAGAAACAAGTGGGAAAGGTGAAGCCCATTTTTCATTGACCCAAACCACCTATTTCAAGTGATCCCTAAAGGTGTATATATCTATATCATTGGAACGGCTCGGCTAGTGAATAAAAGTTGGCGAAATGAGCTAGCCGCGAAAGCCGTTAGTCGACGACCGCATCTCTATCACCATTACTTATGAGCATGTCAAACCTACTCTGCTAGGGAAAAAGCATATCAGTGATGTCTCCAAAACTATGATTGGTATTCGTGTAATTTATTCCTTCCTCTAAATACAAGAGTAAGGGTGAGGGCGAAGTTGTAGGAAGATAGAGGCAGCGCAAATAGCTTTTTTAGTGCATAATTCTTGGGTCAGTGGGGAGTGATTATCCAAGAGTATGTCACTCGGAGGGGCAAGGATTTATACAATTAGTAGCTTACGGTTTTCAAGGGGTGGGGCTTTTTCCTCTTCGGCATTGTAGGGCTAAAAGTGCTGCCATTAGGATCTTCCCTGATTGCTCATATTCTTGGTGGAGTAAGGCATGTTATTCCCTTTCTGGACTCAAGCAGCACCAAGTTGGCAGCTTTGGCAACAATGATTTTCTTCTTACTGGCCAAGCTCTGGGAACTCACTTCTTGGAGGTTTGTACCCCCAAATAACATTTATGAATTCTTCTTCAATGGTAGCTGGGAACATAGGGAATTCCAACCTTTGCACCAAGTTAATTTTCTCCCGAGTCTTCGTCATTTGCTGGAGGTAGAAATACAAGCCAAAATCAAAGTCCTTGTTCTTTCATCACCAATAGAAAGCCGCTGAAAAACTACAAAAGAAGGTGCCTCAACATTTTTCGGCTGGACCAAGATGACAGTTATATCTGGCCTCATTCCTCTAAGTAATTGTATCAAAATTGAATGAAGTTCAATTACTTAATCTACAATATGAAGTTCTATGAGCTAGAAGTATGCTACTGACATGGTAAGTATGTAACCAGTTTAGACTCTGTTGTAGCACAAGATGTGGGCTCCTTCTAAGTGAGTTGGATCATCATTGATCTAGTTGATTCACATTTCATCTAGGATAAAAAAATCACCTGAAGTTGAAGAAGAATTTCGTACCACCTCCCTATCGAAGGAATACTTTCCTTTACCTTCCTGAATGTAGACCCCCAACTCACTTTTGGAGTAAGTCTTAGCACATTGTTGTGCCAAGACTTAGGCATGATCTCCTTAGCACCCCACCC
>APFE031727004.1:0-34369 GCA_000404065.3 Pinus taeda | reverse complement strand
TATGTTTAAGTTAGATATTATCTATGAGTTGTAGATTAATTTTCTTGTGTATGGTTTAGTCTACACAAAGTTTTATGTTCAAATTTCATGGGGAGGGTTTTGGAATAGGGCTTCCAAAATTCTAGTAAAATTATTAATAATTATTAAATGGATGATAGGTATTTAACTTCCATGGAATATTCTACAATATTATTGTGGCCACAGGCCTCTAAGTAGGGTAGATAGTGAAAACATTTAAATGTTTGCTCAACTAATAATAAAAAGCCAAAGCAATAAAAATAATAAAATTCAAATTGTTATACTTTGATTTAGTCATTAAATTGTGAATAGGCTTTGTTAAAATATCATAGCCAATATCATGGCTTATCAATACCATATGCCCAAAAAACATGGCCAATACCATGGCTTATCAATACCACATGCCCAAAAAAACATGACTTATTTCACAACCAAAATATTTTATAACAATATGACCAGATTGTTAACCATGGATATTCACCCCACTTTTATTATTAACTTGTAAAAATTTAGCTTTATTACAATACAATATGCCAATACCATGGCTTATGCATACCACATGCCCAAAAAACATAACTTATTCCATACCCAAAATATTTTATAACAATATGAATATATTCTTAACCATGGATATTCACCCTTTGGTATTGATAAGTCATGGTATTATCCTATTGTATTGTAACAAATCTTATTTTTTACAAGTTAATGATATCCACCTTAAAGTGGGGGTGAATATCCATGGTTAAGAATCTTGTCATATTGTTATAAAATATTTTGGTTGTGAAATTGGTCATGTTTTTTGGGCATGTGGTATTTATAAGCCATGGTATTAGCCCATGATATTTTAACAAAGCCTATTCACAATTTAATAACTAAATCAAAGTATAACAAATTGAATTTTATTATTTTTATTGCTTTAAATTTTTATTATTAATTGAACAAACATTTAAATGTTTCCACATATCACCTTTTTTTTCTTTTTCTTTTTTTTAAATAAGTAAGCCTACATTTAAAATTGTTTACATACTTAAGGTTTTAATAAAACCAGCCTAGATCCATCTTAACCCTAGATCTATGAAGCGTCGGGAGGGATCCAATCTCTCAAGGTGCAAACCTCTTTTTTTAGTACAAAACTTGAGGAAAGGTTTCCACCTCGAGAGATTTGATCCCTCTCAACGTTTGATATATTTGTGGTTAAGATGGATCTAGGTTGGTTAGTAATAGTCACAAATCAAAGATTCATGTTTTTTAAATATGTGTATGTTAATGTTGAATACTAGAGAGGAGGGGGTTGAAAATTTCACTTCAATCCTTATTTCTCATGCATTTATGGAATAAATAGAAAAACATCACATAATTAAATGAACACATAGAAAATAGAGATTTAACATGGAAACCAATAAAGGAACAAAAGCACAAACACATTTTCTTTTCTTTAAATGATCGTTGTAGGCACCATTCTACACTTAAAAAATTTGTAAACTCTCACTTGTAGAAGATATATATCCCCCTTCTTAGTTTTGTAGTCTCTAACCCATTGGAAACACCTATCCCCAAAGTTTATTAGGCATCCACCTATCGGGAACATTGATCCCCAATTAGTGCTATTCAATTGTTCATATCTTTCTTTTCATCACCTAATCATTCTGTTAATCTTTTCCTTTCTTCTATTTTGAAATATCATTACACTAAAGGTTGGGGAAAGGGGGTAGGGCGGGACGAGGGTGTCATATAGTATAATTGAATAATTTAACAAGTATTAACAATATATATTAATTAAGTCATTCAATAAACAACTAGATAAGAAACACGTAGGAACATTAGATATAAATGGAAATCCATGAAGGGAGAAAACCATAAAGTTTATATCATAATATTGTTGTACACTCCATTCTCATTTTATATCAAATTTACTAGCACCAACCAGAAGGAGATACCCATCCCCTTATTTGTAAACACCCACTTGCAAGAAGAACCAACCACCTTTCTTTATAGGCATCGACCTAAAGGAAGCACTAACTCCCTGAATTTTATAGGCACCAACCTGAAGGAGAATCTTATCCCATGATTTGGAGGGACCAACCCACTTAGCCTATTAGATATGTCTTTCATCCATTTCAACCGCATACCCGCATTCTTTCTTTTCTTCTTAATCTTCAATCTTATTTGATTCTTGCCTCAACAATAAATTACCTAGATATTTAACTACATCTCAAACATAATCAATCTATCAACATTTCACTCAATCACATCTATAATCTTTTTATCTATTCTGCATCTCTTTCCTCATGCCTATACTCCCTACTCTAAGGTTATCTACAACCCTTCTACTCTGCTTCAAATCTCCATTTCTTCTTCTTACACACAATGACTTTTGTTCACTCTCATTTCAATTGTATAAATCAATTTTCTATTTTATTGTTTTATATGTATTTATAGTTTGCAACCTACTTTACCATGGGTGTTGATCCATGGTATTTACCCATGGAAACACTTCACCTTACTGTATCAATTTTTTTTCCTTCACGATATGAGAATTTGAGCCTCTTCATATTCACGTTTTTACATTTCTAGCATCCCTTCGATCTGTACAATTCATGCTTCAATCAATCCTCCTATTTATAAGCATAACATCTTCATATTTGTTTTCTAGTGGATCTTAATAATGTCAGCATTTAAGTGAAAGTTGGTGTCCAAATGCCAAATTTTATCCAATTTTATCCCATTATTTTCATGCTCTCTAGAACATATGACCATAGGTCAAAACCGAGTGCTTAAGCTTAACTTGGTGCTTAAGACTAAACCTATGCAATTTTCCCAGTGTTCAATATCCAATAATTTCGAAGATGCACCCAATGACCCATTCAAATCAACAATGGGGAAGTCACTTCCCCCATGAATATATGAACATTAAAAATAGGGTGGGAGGAGTGGGGATCCGTAGTTTGTCCTATGTGAAATTAAATATCCCCACTTTTTTAAAGTGTGCCAAGTGACCTAGTGATCTACTAAAATCTAATGACAAAGAAGTCACTTCAACCCTCCCTCCTCCCACACCTGTCCACACTTTAACAAGTGAGGGGAGGGCGGGGGTTGAAGGTTTTGTCCCATGCAGTTTACTTTTGTGCAATGTGGTTCCAAATGAGGTTAATTCGGTCCACTACATGCAACCACTACTATGCACCCGTGGCTTATGGATGATGGGCTATGTCTTTTCCAGGTCACTTCCAAGTAATTGTCTTCCACTTGTCATGCCACATCACCACCATGTCACTGGCACGTGTTACCTGAAAAAGTGTCACTTGGCCACCCAAAAAGGCCAAATCCACCTATCATGTGTCATGACCATAGGGTGCCACATCATCATCTACCACCTTTCTCTGCCAAGTCACCTTTCCATGTCATCTAGGGTCCACATCTTTATTGAAATCCATTACCTCAAACTCAAGATTTTTCTTCATTATTGAAGAGTTAGAATAATTTCCATATACCAATAGAAGCTCTCTGAGATAGCTATGCAAACAAACAATTTTCATGTGCATTTGACCAAGTTACTTGCAAACAAAGTACCCTACTCAGCAAACAACCAAGTCATCATGAGCTTAGCACATTTTTAATAGAAACAATCAAGACATCAATAACAACATAAGCATCATGCATGAAAATTCAACAAGATCACCCTAAACTTGATATCACTTGACATCACTGGCTAGACTTCAAAACAATGACAACATACTCAATAGTCTACCCTTTTGGTATTGATGGAAACACAACCTAACATTACTAGTCATTGATGGCTTTTTGGCTTAAATCCCTAAGTTAGAGTCATGAAACTACCATTGTTTTCTCACTCTCTCCCTTTTCTTTTGAACTTCCAATGAATTATCATTCTCCTCTTGGCTTTGAGGTGCTAATAGATGATCATTATTCCCCTTTGAAACCAATGGGAAAGGGATTTAACTACTCCCACTTTGATCATTCTTCCGCTAAAGGGGTTTAGCTGCTCATTTTCCCAAATGTGGTTGACACCAAGCATAAACATCTGGCCTATGAATTATGGTCCAAACACCACCTTACTTCTGTTGTTGTTCACTTGTATTAAGAGATACCGATAATTATTCCAATAGCCAAATGGTACCCCCAATTTTATATATTGGGCTATTGGCTCTACTTTTTGCTAAAATAATGTTAGGTCCCTATAATACTAGTGTAGACCCTTATTGTTATTACTGGAACCCCCTTATTGTATTGTTGTTATTATTGTGCTCCATAGAATCCCACTATTGTTATTGTTGTGCCCTTACAATATTATTGTTATGTAGGTGGTGGGCTCCAGTATTGCAGCAATAATGCTGCAAATCCTCGGACTCCCTTCTTTACTTTTATCAACCGAGTCGTTCATAACAAACTTGGAAGCGACGGTTCTGTATGCACAAGTACTAGCTCTTGTCGTAGCTGGCACAAGTACGCTAGGAGCTTTAGCCAAATTCTATGAGATATTATAAGAAGCTTTTTAATTGATGGATGAAAGCTAACTGGAAGAAAGCTAATCTATTTTCGAAAAGAGATTGAAAATCTGAAGAAAAGCGCAAACCCTAATTCTACCACCTAGTCCTACTAATGCAAGGATGAGCATACAAACTACTGAAAGAGATGCCATTACTTCTATGAAGGTAAAATACATGTGTCTAGACTACCTCTGTCCTAAGAAAACATCTTTTTGTAATTTTGATTAAATTGTTAGTTTTATCATGCATATGCTTTCACTGTTCTTTACTGTGCAGGGGTGGATCAAGGAGGAGGAATGCTTGGAAAAGGTTGGGAAGGTTCAAAGAGGATCTTAGGAGTCCCCAAAACCCTTCCATAGAGTTTCACAAAGTTTAGCTATCAAGAAACCTCATTTGTGAGCTTCTACAGGAAGTCTGCAGGGGTTCTACACGATGTTCACAGATTTCTACACGATGTTCAGAAATTTCTACAAGATGTTTAAAAAGTGGATTTTAGAGGATGGGTGAGTGAGGAAACATGCATGGATGGATAAGGAGGTAGGATAGGGGCTTGGAGTGACCCAGAAAATGGTGGGTGGAGTGGTGAGAAGGTGTAGAAGGCTGACTTGGCTTGAAGAAGGCTAAGGCAATTATTGAGAAAGTAGGTAGGGTTACGTGGAAAAAGGAATGATGGGAGACGACGAACCCAACTAAGAGATGGAACAGGTGGCTCAGATGACGTTTAGGTGGATGAAAGGGTGGTGGAGGTGCCCTGCACGGTGTGCATTCAACCGAATCAACAAAGTCTTGCAAATGATCAAAGTCCTAGCTAATCTAGTCTAACTATCAATGACATGAATGAAAAATAGCTTTATTGGATAGAAAACCATGTACATCAACTATGCAAAGGAACATTTCAGAGATCTAAACCCATAACTAACTTCTGCAAAGGAAAACAGTACACTAAGGATTGCATGGTCAAGCAAACTAGTGTTTTTGTCGGGGCAACACTATTTTTTCAATTCCAGCCCCCGATCCAATAGGGATGAGGTGAAACCGAGACTGTGGTTGTCCCTTTTCTTTGGAGATTTTTATGTTATTATCTTACCAAAACACCTGAATCAATTCTATTCATAAACAGTGATCTATTTTAGCAACACAACTAAATCTGCCTAACAGAAATACGTTTCAAATGCATAAAGGGAAACAATGATGCATAAAGGGAAAAGTAACAGTATAGAAAGCAAGCCCTAGGCTCTTAGGTTGGGTCCAACCCTGAGAGCTATGGCTCCTATAGAAAACTCAGAGTTGATATAAAATCGGACTGCTTCTCATTATCAAAAAATAGTCATAAGAGTTATGCCAAAACTGGCTACAAGAGAACAAAGTAAAGCTAACAGCACTGTGGTGCAAAATATGCAATGGTTTCAAAAGTCCCTTACAAAGGCTGAGGCCTCAACATTTATACATCACGAGGGCCCTAGCTGGCCTCCTCAATCTGTGGAACTCGGTTGTCCAAACTGTGAGTTAGACAATCCCTTCCAAAATCTGCTTGGCTGCCTTCTAGATTTGGTTTTGGTGGCCTTTGGAGCTCGGAGTTTGGGGTGAAGATCCCGAGGAAGGGTTATTTAATGCCATATAAAACCCCCCTACGAATCCTCACCTCAGGCTTGGCTGTCTTCTAGCCCATTATTGCTCGGTTTTTCTCCAACATGTGTCAAAAAAACCTGAAATGAGCACGTGCTAGCCACCTAGGAAGAGTGACTACCCTTATTCGTACAAATGACATAAACAAACTGAAAATAATGCATAAGATATGGAAAATGAAGGATTGAACAAGGATTGAACAAGGATAATTAGGCCAAATGAGCCCAACAAGTTACCAATTTTGGGGCTTATCAGTAGGCTCTGATTATATTGTGACCCCTAAGACTCCTATATATAGAAAGGAGGTCTTGTCATTTGTATCATCCAATAATTGTTCATTTGTGTAATGTAAGGAGGTTTCCCACTTGAAGAGGCTAATTTTGAAGTCGTTGATCTATCTCTTCTTCTATTTTGTGAGCTCGTTGCATAACATTTGGTATGAGAGTTTTGGATTCTAGAGTTTGTCTACTTCAAAAAGGTCATAGTGGAATGTTCGCTATAATTTTTTTTTGTATGAATTTTCAGAAGCTGAAATTAAAAACAGTATCGGCCGAAATCATGATGAACCTTATGTCATAATTTCAGATCTCATCTAGGTATATTTTCGAAGATATTATCCAAGGAAGTTAGGGTTTTCGCAAGTTCTCGAATTCCATCTCAAACAGGTGACCTTGGTAAAATTGTCATAAATTTCTCTTTGTGCATCAAATTCAAATTTTGTAAAAAGAGACAAAAAAAGGACGAAATTTAGTTATTTGGGTATTGTTTTGAGGGCCAAAGGTTGAAATAGTGACACATAGCACTTTGTACAACTTCGCTCTACTAAACTAGCCTATAATCAAGTCATCATGGGAGATTGGTCATAACTCTTTCTTGGAGAATCCAATCCTGACCAGACTTGTGGGGTTAGAAAGAGGACTAAGAGGGCTACCACATGACAAAATTTCAAACCTTTGAGATCCAAAATTACATAGATATAACAAATTCAATATCAAGATCCTACAAAGCAAAAACTAAAATAAAATAAAATACAAATAAAAAAATAAAGAATAAACAAATTTTCATAAGTTTCGTTTGAAAAATCAGTTGAAGTGATTCAAAGGGCATAGTGAAGCATAATTATCATTAATTTTTTCCATGAAGAAAGAAAATGGAAACACCTAATAAGAAACCCAAAATATCTACTATGACTCATGAAGAAGAGGAAGAAATGCAACATGATATATCAAAATTACAAGACCAAGTGCAAAAAATTTCACACTCACAAAAAGTAACAGAAGCTAAGATGGATGGTTTAAAGAATGGCATGGAATATAAGATGGATGGTTTAGAAGCAAAACTGAAAGGAAACATTGAATATTTGAAGAAAGACATGGGAGGTTTGAAGGGATGTTTGGCAAAGTTGCTACAATAAATGCTTCCTAATGGCGAAAAGGTAGAAGAGGAAATTCATGATGAGAACAAAAGAAATGTTAATCATGATTTCATAGATTCTAATGTTGGATTGGAGACCCAACATATTCCAAAGATTGATATGAGAAAGTTGGATGACAAGGATCTTGTAACATGGATACTACAGATGGAGCAATATTTTGATCTCCATAATGTTCGAAGCACATAAAAGGTACGCACTGCAACTTTATATTTAGATCCCAATCAGTTTTTATGGTATCGATGGATTTTCTCTTGTAAAATAATTTCCACTTGGTCAATTTTTATGGATGAAATGATAGCACATTATGAGGATACAAAGAGAAACACCTTCTTTAGCCAATTGATAAATATCAAACAAAAGGGTTCAATGGTGGAGCACATTGAGGACTTGGAAAAATTGAATATAAGGGTATAGGATATTCCAGAGGAGCATATGATTAATTTCTTCATAGGGACTTTCAAGGATAACATCCAACATGAGGTTCGTCTTTGGGAACCCGATTCATTGGAGAAGGCATTCAGGTTGGAAAGAAAAATTGAAAGAAAAATTATGGAAATAAGGATTCCTACCACTCACAACTATAAAGATGGAAGTGTTGTTGCTCCTAGCCTTCCGCAACCCACAAGGTTGAAACCAAAACCATTGGAAGAAAAAAGAGAAAAAGTTTTATATTACACTTGTGATATAAAATACACTAAAGGTCATAAGTGTACTGAGAAGAAAATAATTTACATAGATTGGGAAGAGGAGGAAGAAAATGATCAAGAAATGTCAAAATAAGAGTATATACACAAGGAACCTGTTGTACCTCTCAAATAGTAGTAGGTCAGCTACCAATGCCAGAGCATCTAAAATAATTGTTTTAGGGGTTTTTGATTTTAGCTTTGGAAGACCAATGAATGAAGACAGATGTAAAATTGAAATGCTTAATGCTTTGGGTTATATTAATATCTCAGCAAAGGGCTGCTATAAAGATTTACACAATGATATAGATCAAAAATAGTGGTGAGAACAAGACAACAAATAATATTATTATCACAGTTTCCATACTGTAAAACAGAACAAACATAAGTGTGAAAACCTTCTAAACTACGTTCCAAAGGTTCAAGGCAGTATACTTAAGCTTACACAAGATGTTGATGATTTATTGATTAGAGGGGATTAGCTAAATAGACAGTTCATTAATCCATTCTCTTAATATATGATCCTACCTAGATATCCCTGTAAGTCATAAGCATATCAAGAAAAACATAATGATTGATAACTAGAAAAACTTACAGGATAACACAAACTATGTAAAACCAAATTCAGAATCCTCTGCTTTGTATTAAGGTTCCAGAAAGACAGAGTACATCAAGTGTTTACAAAAGCATTCTTTCAAAGGTGAAACCAGGTTCAAAGTAGAATGAACAGTCAAAACTTTACAAGCAATGAGTAATAAACCTCGAACTTCGAACCCATAACAACTCAAGAAGAGAGTTATTTATACAGTAATGGAACTAAAAAATATCCTAAAACTGATTAAGGTTTATTCTAGGAAAGGAAAGATCTTCATACAAGAAGATGGGGGAAACTATTGAACTGCTTCTTGCTGTCCCTTTTATTCAGGTTGTGTCGGCTTTGTTGTTTGATATTTTGCCCCTTTAAGCTACTTATCTGTTTGTATCCTTTACGCTGGTGAATTTCTTCATTTCATCTTTCATCTAATACTATTTTAACTCTGTAAATATCCTTTGACCTGCTGAGTGACCTTTACTGTGAATTTCAGGTTTTTACTATGTTTTTCAACAATAAATCCCTTTAGATTTATCTTCAAACTATATGCAGGTTTTTTCTTTGTAAGCCTAGAATATAAGTCTTTACGTGCAAAACACAAAAATTGTTAAGAAAAACTAGGTGACACAGGAGGGCATCAATGGATTGATTGAGCTGAAAAGGATATTGGAAGGAGTCTAGAGGGCATCAAAAGGTAAAACCATGGATTAATTGGTCGTAGAGGCTTATGGAGGGTTTACTTTGGAAATAGGCAAAACAAAGGTAAAATGATAATTTTTGCATTTAAACGGAGAAACGACTTTCTTTTTGAAATATGGGGCAAATGAACAGTGGTCATTTTGTCATTATCGGGAGGTGGTTTTGGTTTTCTTCACACCGCTTTATGAGGCGCGGGTGGTTTTGGAAGGGTTCACCCGAAATAACGTGAGCATGACACAACAAAGGTAGGTCAGATGAATACCACTTTTTAAGGGGGTAATGCTCGTACAGAGAGTGAACCCGAAAATGCTTAGAATTGATTCCAATACTACAATAGAGTTGGATTTGCAGCCTATAAGTGAAGTTGACGCATTGGATTTGCATTCCAATAGATTGGAAGAAAGTGGTGAGCATTGGTGAAGTTTGATGAGGATAAGTGGTCTTCAAGATCACATGTATATCCTTTAGTGATTGGAGGAAATGAAAGGTTTTTTTTCTTGAATGTGATCCAAATATAAAGTAATATCTCAAATCTAATTTTGAGTGAAGAGAGGAAAGGGAAGGGTATCATTCTTACCCTCTACTTCAGCTCGCTAGAAGTTTAGATGGCTTGCTTAGTGATTACAAGATGGATACAAGCATGTTCATGTGCCAAAGAAATTAGTAACTTAAGTATTTTTTATAAGCTACTTAATAGACATGTTGCACTAACTTATTGCACTAACTTATTCAATCAATGAAAGTTCCAGAGATTCCATTTCTTGGAAAGAGGGAGTGCTATCTTTTTGTTTCTTTGAAAGTATTTTCACCTAGCTAGGGGAGTACATGGTGTGATGATGAAGGCTTGCAATACCCTATCGCCTTTGTATTATTTTTGTTGAATTACTTGGTGTGATGATGAAGAAATGCTTCTCGAGGTCAGTGTTAGCACACATGAGGGAAAAATTCTGGGTATTGCAGGCCTAGCCGTACGTCACTTAGTATAGTCAGGGCTGGCTAAGGTGGGTCCAATTTATGTATTTGTCCTCATAGCTTCCAACAGGGTATTACTTCTTCTTGATGGCATCCTGGAATTAATTCCAAGTGGGTGCGTCTGAAAGTAGTGAGGGTTTACTTTCATCCTTCTTCTCACAGTAGGTTTCCCACTAGTCCTTGACGTGGGGGGCGACTTTGAGAAGTGCATAAGTAATCTTTTCCCACCTGGAAAAATCATGAATAGAAAAATATCCTTCTCTAAGATTTAACCATTTATCTATGATGTACGCATCTATTTGACCTTCAATAATGGGGATGTCAAATTTAACTTGTATTTGAAAGAGTGTGGTACTTCCAGAGTGGCTACTGGAAGAAGGTGCGTCGCCTTAGTCACATCTATAATCTTTTTCTCTATTCTGCATCTCTTTCCTCATACCTATACTCCTTCCTAATCTAAGGTTATCTACAACCCTTCTAGTCTGCTTCAAATCTCCATTTCTTCTTCTTACACACAATGACTTTTGTTCACTCTCATTTCAATTGTATAAATAAATTTTCTATTTTATTGTTTTATATGTATTTATAGTTTGCAACCTACTTTACCATGGGTGTTGATCCATGGTATTTACCCATGGAAACACTTCACCTTACTGTATCAAATTTTTTTCCTTCACGATATGAGAATTTGAGCCTCTTCATATTCACTTTTTTTACATTTCTAGTATCCCTTCGATCTGTACAATTCATGCTTCAATCAATCCTCCTATTTATAAACATAACATATTCGTATTTTTTTTCTAGTGGATCTTAATAATCTCAACTTTTAAGTGAAATTTGGCGTCCAAATGCCAAATTTTATCCAATTTTATCCCATTATTTTCATGCTCTCTAGAACATATGACCATAGGTCAAATCCGAGTGCTTAAGCTTAATTTGGTGCTTAAGACTGCACTTATGCAATTTTCCCAGTGTTTAATATCCAATAATTTCGAAGATGCACCCAATGACCCATTCAAATCAACAATAGAGAAGTCACTTCCCCCACGAATATATGAACATTAAAAAGAGGGTGGGAGGAGTGGGAATCCCTAGTTTGTCCTATGTGAAATTAAATATCCCCACTTTTTTAAAGTGTGCCCTGTGATCTAGTGATCTACTAAAATCTAATGACAAAGAAGTCACTTCAACCCTCCCTCCTCCCACACCTGTCCACACTTTAACAAGTGAGGGGAGGGCGGGGGTTGAAGGTTTTGTCCCATGCAATTTACTTTTGTGCAATGTGGTTCCAAATGAGGTTAATTCGGTCCACTACATGCAACCACCATTATGCACTCGTGGCTTATGGATGATGGGCTATGTCTTTTCCACGTCATTTCCAAGTAATTGTCTGCCACTTGTCATGCCACATCACCACCATGTCACTGACACGTGTTACTTGAAAAAGGGTCACTTGGCCACCCAAAAAGGCCAAATTCACCTATCATGTGTCATGACCATAGGGTGCCACATCATCATCTACCACCTTTCTCTGCCAAGTCACCTTTCCATGTCATCTAGGGTCCACATCTTTATTGAAAGCCATTACCTCAAACTCAAGATTTTTCTTCATTATTGAAGAGTCAGAATAATTTCCATATACCAATGGAAGCTCTCTCAGATAGCTATGCAACCAAACAATTTTCATGTGCATTTGAACAAGTTACTTGCAAACAAAGTGCATTCTAAGATGGGCTACTCAACAAACAACCAAGTCATCATGAGCTTAGCACATTTTTAATAGAAACAATCAAGACATCAATAACAACATAAGAATCATGCATGAAAATTCAACAAGATCACCCTAAACTTGATATCACTTGACATCACTGGCTAGACTTGACAATAATGACAACATACTCAACAGTCTACCCTTTTGGTATTGATGGAAACACAACCTAACATTACTAGTCATTGATGGCTTTTTGGCTTAAATCCCTAAGTTAGACTCATGAAACTACCATTGTTTTCTCACTCTCTCCCTTTTCTTTTGAAGTGCCAATGAATTATCATTCTCCTCTTGGCTTTGAGGTGCTAATAGATGATCATTATTCCCCTTTGAAACCAATGGGAAAGGGATTTAACTACTCCCACTTTGATGATTCTTCCCCTAAAGGGGTTTAGCTTCTCATTTTCCCAAATGAGGTTGACACCAAGCATAAACATCTTGCCTATGAATTATGGTCCAAACACCACCTTACTTTTGTTGTTTTTCACTTTTATCAAGAGATACCGATAATTATTCCATTAGCCAAATGGTACCCCCACTTTTATATATTGGGCTATTGGCTCTAATTTTTGCTAAAATAACGTTAGGTCTCTGTAATACTAGTGTAGACCCTTATTGTTATTACTGGAACCCCCTTATTGTATTGTTGTTATTATTGTGCTCCATAGAATCCCACTATTGTTATTGTTGTGCCCTTACAATATTATTGTTATGTAGGTGGTGGGCTCCAGTATTGCAGCAATAATGCTGCAACTCCTGGGACTCCGTTCTTTACTTTTATCAACCCGATCGTTCGTAGCAAACTTGGAAGCGATGGTGCTGTATGCACAAGTACTAGCTCTTGTCGCAGCTGCCACTTGGTCAGCTGGCACAAGTCCGCTAGGAGCTTAAGCCAACTTCTATGAGATCTTAGAAGAAGCTTTGTAATTGATGGATGAAAGCTAACTGGAAGAAAGCTAATCTATTTTCGAAAAGAGATTGAAAATCTAGAGAAAAGCGCAAACCCTAGCAAACCCTAATTCTACCAGCTAGTCCTATTGATGCAAGGATGAGAATACAAACTACTGAAAGAGATGCCATTACTTCTATGAAGGTAAAATACATGTGTCTAGACTACCTCTGTCCTAAGAAAACATATTTTTCTAATTTTGATTAAGTTGTCAGTTTTATCATGCATATGCTTTCACTGTTCTTTACTGTGCAGGGGTGGATCAAGGAGGAGGAATGCTTGGAAAAGGTTGGGAAGGTTCAGTGAGGATCTAAGGAGTCCCCAAAACCCTTCCAGAGAGTTTCAAAAAGTTTAGCTATCAAGAAACCTCATTTGTGAGCTTCTACAGGAATTCTGTAGGGGTTCTACAAGATGTTCAAAGATTTCTACACGATGTTCAGAAATTTCTACAAGATGTTTGAAAAGTGGATTTTAGAGGATGGGTGAGTGAGGGAAGATGCATGGATGGATAAGGAGGTAGGATAGGGGTCTCGAGTGACCCAGAAAGTGGTGGGTGGAGTGGTGAGAAGGTGTAGAAGGCTGACTTGGCTTGAAGAAGGCTAAGGCAATGATTGAGCAAGTAGGTAGGGTTACGTGGAAAAAGGATATATGGGAGACGAGGAACCCAGCTAAGAGATGGAACAGGTGGCTGAGATGACATTTAGGTGGACGAAAGAGTGGTGGAGGTGCCCTGCACGGTGTGCATTCAACTGAATCAACAAAGTCTTGCAAATGATCAAAGTCCTAGCTAATCTAGTCTAACTATCAATGACATGAATGAACAATAGCTTTATTGGAAAGAAAACCATGTACATCAACTATGCAAAGGAACATTTCAGAGATCTAAAACCATGTACATCAAATCATCCGATCTCGTAAGATCATGTATTACTTTTGTAACAAATATTCAATGCTAATTGGATACTAGTATTAGGGTGCTTCCACTTGTTAGATGCAAATATGTGGCCCTTCTTAATGATTTGTGTGATGCAAGTGGAAGCTCATGGGATTTGAAAATTCGTGTGATGTTGGCTTGTTGGTAGCTCCAAAGGTTGGCTTGTAGAGTTTGGTGTAATGCCTTGCTTGGCCTTTGTATTATTGAACAAAGTTCATAGTAATTGTGGAAAACATATCTAGGTTTGGGACGCATCAAAGACTCTTTTACTCGGATGATTTGTGAAAGGAATTGTTCCACCAACTCAAGATGAACTGGGATGTTTTGCTTTTCATTACTAGGATAATATGAATTGTACAATTGTTATGCTAAATTTTTCATCATAACATGCTTAATGAAACTTTAAAATCTATAATATTACATTTTCATTGTAGTTGAAGTAATCTTCATATATGTGTAATAAGATAGATATTTCCCTAAGAGACTGTAAAATGATGTACACATGAAGTCTTTTTCATGTTTATATCCCTTACTTTACCTAGAAGTAGCGTTGCGAAGTTTTGATTTTTCTTACAAGTCCATTGAAGAAATTAAATACAACACCAAGGATACAAAATCTAAAGAGTAGATATGTGGCCTCATAGAAGTGAGGCATATATTTATAATTGGGAAGATTCAATAAATATTGGCATATATACAAACCAACATGACTTTAATAAGTTTACATGGTAAGTTCCAACCTCAAAATCATTAACTAAGTGCTAATACTTGGGGATCATAACAAAAGGCACAATCATTCTGTAAGTAAGAAATATTTCATTAGGTCACCTAGTGCTATTTTTTTTACAGTGAATCTTGATTTCAAACACTCTAGGATTTATCCCTAAAAATAAGTCTGAGTTCAACTTTATTTGTACTAGAACATCATTCCTAAAATTTTGCCTCAATAGGGATAGATAACTGGTCCCATGATAGGTCTGAAATTTAGCCTTCGACATTGGAATTCAACCCTCTATAAAAATCTAAAATTCAGCCTTCAGAGGGGACAAAGTTATATCCTCAAGAATATTTATGTAATTAGGCTTCTAACCAGGGCCAAAAACAATCAAAAGGTGTGCCAAAAAATCTTCCAAAATAATACAAAAAACCTTAAAAAAAACTAAAAACAATTCAAAATGTGCCAAAAATCCTTCCCTAGAAAGTATCTCCACATAAGCTCTTTTCCACTTCAAGTTCATGAGTTATGAACCTTAAATATATTTTCTTTGCTTTTTTGAATAGAAGTAAAATATCTTGGGTGATTTCCTTGAAATTATCCTTCTCGCGCCTATTTATAGTGCATTTTGGGTCTATATTGAGCCAACTTGGCCAACAATCTCCCCATTTTTCATCGATGGCAACAATCATACTCCCCCTGTGATCATGCTCCCATTGCCTGTGTGTTTCTTGATCTTTCTCTCCCCCTTTGACATCAAAAAACAAAGGTTAACTCCCCTTGAAACTGTCTCTCCCCTTTTCTTTCTTTACTGAAGATTGTGCGAATCAATTTGGAGTAGAAATTACTCCCAATTTCCGTCTGAGATACTCAAATGCCTCTTTGGGAAGTGGCTTAGTGAAGATGTCTAAAATATGTTCCTTCAGGGCCAACATATTCTAGCTTAGTATTCTTTTTTTTACTTGATCCCTTAGAAAGTGAAACTTATAGCAATATTCTTAGTCTTAAAATGCACCTTTGGACTCTTAGAGATGTTTATTGCACTTGTGTTGTCACGAAGTATTGAAATAGGCTCATAACATTTTACTTTTATGTATTGTAAGTTTTTCTTCATCAAGAGGACAACATGTTACTACTATAATATATTCTACTTTTATTGTAGACAAGGATACTTAATATTGCTTCTTATGTAACTAGGATACTTAATAGTCTCCCAAGTAGAAGGATGCTCCACTTGTACTTCAGTTAAGGATATTCGCATGTATACACGACTGTGTCTAAAGAAACTAGCGTATATCCAGATTATTTATAAGTCAGATAATCCATTACATGTTGATCTTTAGATAATGCATCAGAACTTCATTGACCATATGAACAGTAAACAGAAGCAATAAACAGAACATATCATCACACACAAGAAGCACACATGAACACCATGATATAAGGTGGAAACCCAATGTGGGTGAAAACCACCTGCTGCAATTTGTTTCTATCTTCCTTTAATAAGAAACTTCATTTACAATGTACTGGTGCAGTCCTTTACCAGTACGTAGGCTGCAACCTGTAGAGAGCTACAAACCTCTCTCGTTCTCCAGCTTCTCCTGGAGGGGAGCTAGAACCCCCATAGTTCTTGTACTAGCTAAGATACTAGTACGTATGAACCGACCTACAATCTTCTCTCCTCCAGGTACCACGTTTCATAAATTTTCAGACTGGATACACTGAAGCACAACTCTATAATCTGAAGGCCACGTTTCATCAAATTTTCATACTGGACCCATCAATATCATTGAAGCTCCCAAACACTTAGCAACATCAATAGCCAATACCGAAACCCTGTCAACAAAACCAGTCACCAGAACACAGAGCAGAACATTAAACTCTGCAACAATATTCAGAACCAACTGTATCATCAAAAATCACAGCTTAAATGGTATATGCTAATTGGACGAACCAAACCCATGTGCGTACACCCTTTTACCAAAGCCAACCCGCGTACAGATTTATAAATATTCAATCTAGACTTGCAGGTATCTCAAACTTAACTTATACCTAGTTCAGAACATTACATGCGTGAGTATACAGAGCATAATCAACCATATAGAGATAGTTCATTCCAAACCATTTGATCCCGATCTCTCCTTAGATCTTGTTCTCCATCAACTTGTGAGATCTCTCCTTGGCTTAGATCAAGCAACCCATAACCTGCATTCTGGATCTCCTACTTCTTCAGATATTCAAGCTTTTCTCCATACACTTGCCTAATGATCTTCTTCTCCTTTTATAGTCTTAGGCCTTGATCAATACCATGGTCCAAAACCATAACAAACCAATACCATCAGCTCAATACTTGGAAGGCAGAGCAAGTGGAGCACTACAACACAATTTATGGAAACCTGGAGAACAACAACAGATAACAACAGCAACAAAGCAATTGACAAGCAAAGAAAGATTACAAAATAAAATTTGGGATCCAGGAGGAAATATCCAGACTTATGACCAGGTGGTCATGAATTTTCTTACATGGGGAGTCTGATGCAGGAGCATCATCTCCGAAAAACACCTTGTATTTTACTTAAGCTAGGGGGTTTCATGTTTTGAAGAATTATTAAAATTTCATGTAAATATTAATATTATTTTGAGTGATTAATTAATTATTTGTGAGAAATTGTAAATGTGCGAGAAATTAGTTTCTAGATTATTTAGAATTAATAAGGGAGCCTAAGTTGGAATTAGTTTCTAAGTTTTAGGGATGAGAATCTATCTTTTAGGGATGTTGAGAGATTTAGGGATTTGTTGAGATGTTAAGGGGATTGAGCATTTAAATAGACCATTTTTTTTTTACAATTGTATAAATAGGAAGGGGTTTTGAGAGAACAAGACATTGAGATTGTGAGAGGTTGTGAGATTGAGAGTAGGCTTGAACAGCAAGGCTGTAAGCCTTCAGTATTTGTAAAGGGCCATGAGTGTTGGATATCAGGCCAAAGATAAATTTGTCAGTAGCCTCATTTTGTTTATATGAAATATTGCTCCGTATTATATATTTTGATTGATGGATTGAGGAAGTTTATATTCGATTTCTGAAGTGAGATTTTGGAGTAAATTATGTATGTGAATTGTGAAAAGTGATATGCCAATTTGTGAAGAATAACAAAAAAAATTGTGTGTGGATTCTGGTTAAATGCATATGCTCGAATTGAAGTATCTACTATGGGAGACTCGATTAAAGGAAGTGTGCAATAAACAAATCGATATTTATATAACAATTGTTACTGTGTGAACTTATTTCTGAATGGCTATTTTAATTCGATCTGTAGTTTGTAGCCAGCACCAGAATGGAAATAGAAAAGCGTTTTTCCCTGAAGTTACAAGTTATGGTACGAGTGCATGGTGCTATTGGTTGAATGACATTGAATGTTGGATATTGTAGTAATTAATTTAGATTAATTTTTGAAAGAAATCGATGCATATAAAAACCGATTGGAGCAATTGGGTGTTTGTTGTATTGAAATTATGATTGAAGTCTATGCTGCAGGCTTAGAAGTGGTCGACTTACAGCATTGAACAAAATAGGATGGCACAGAACCCAAGTCAACATTTGAACAGAGGACGGAGATAAATCGATCATCTCAGAGAAAGGATTGGTTTGAATATCAACCAAGAGGAGATTGATTCCATGGCTGTGGCAATTCATTTTCCGGAATGGTGAAATCATTTTCGAAAATTTAAACGAATTGTTGTATGTGCTGATACTTATAATGTGTTAACGTTTTACAGAATGGAGCGACTGCAATCCTAGCAGAGATAGAGGAGGTACTATGCAACAACAAAAGAGCTTAAAGGTATACATTCATATTCAGTCAATCTGTGAGTAAAATTGGATTGCAGAAGTATAAGTTTGTCACAATAGTTTTATGGTTAAATCGGTTTGTAGAATCCGTGATATAATCATATTTGTTCGTAACCTATTAAAGACACAAGGTATATAATTCAAGATAGAAGAATTGGCAGAATTCTAAGACATGAATGGACTGTAAAGGCTTTCCAAAGTGCAGTTAGGAGAAGGAATCATAAAGAAAAAATTACAGTCAATATGATAATTGATGCAATTGGTTTAAAGCTAAATAGTCCAGGTATGGTTTATTACAACTAATGGTCTTTTGAAATAATATCAATCTCATAAATCGAATGCTGAGATCCAGAATCTAAGGCGCGTTCTAAAATGTGAAGGTAAATTAAAGTGTGGCAGTTGTTGTTAACATTAGATGTGTAACAAAACCAAAATATTGTAATTTACCATAGCTGGAAATAAATGCACAACTGTGTTGGTTTAATAAATCCAATTTGGAAAGTATTAAAGGGGACAGGTATATTTTTACCAAGTCAAAGATTTGATTTCAGATGTTGAACTGGAGAAAACTGAATATGGATCGATTGGCCATAGAATGAGAGAAGAGTGACCATATTGTGTTATTTGGCATTTGAATTTTGGTCGAATCAGAAAATTAAGGGCGCATTCTTGAATCAACCATATGTGAATGAGAAGTATTAAGATTGCTTGTGAAAGCATTGAATGTTTGATTTGGTTTGAATGATGATAAGTTTTCTTTGTGTAATTATTGTGTAAAGATAGTAGTGGGCGAGTTTGCCGGGCATTGAGGTATAAAATTTGGAAGATTATGAGATGTATGTTTATATGCACAAATGAGGGAAATATTCTGGGTATTGCAGGCCTAGCCCTGTGTCATTTTTGGTATCAGAGGTGGAATTCTCTGTTGAAATATTTATTTTCTGAATGAGAACTGAAATGTATTTTTGACTGTATGATGAATGATGAAAGGAAGATCAGAGTTTTAAATTTGATATGCAAACTACACAAGTGAACAGGATTTCACGGAGGAAAAGATCATGCAAGATTTTAGGAGGTAAGATGATTTATCTGATTTGAAATTTGTAAATGCAGTTTATGGTTGAAGAGAAGATGATGGTAGTGAACCTGGCATTTAGCTAAGGTCTGAATAAGGAGGACAATTGCAGTGTCCTAAAGAAGAAGGTGAGTTGAAGAGATAGCCTGAAGAGAGCAGAGAGAGTGCTCGAAAGGTTCCAGAGGTAGTGAACCAAGTATTTACCAAAAAACTGAGTGAGGAGAGCTTGGTGATGTAAGTGGCAGCATAAGGGATTGTTGTCGTAGAGGCTAGTACAACTCATGGTGAGTAAGAACATCATGGAGAAGATGACCATGGAGGATCAAAGAAGAGGTTTAGAGGAATGCCACAATGATGAGATGACTGCAGAAGTCAGGGAAAGAGAGATTACGGTAATGAAAGTCAAATTGCAGGTACTAGAGGAATGGCTGCAAGAGAAGGAAGATCAGAATAGAAAATGGCTCTTTCTACTGAAGGGAAAGAAAGTGATTTGGCGACAATTGCAGAGGAGGTTGAGGCAAATTGTGATTGCCTTGTTGAAAAAGGAACTTAGATTTCTTGAGCCAGAGTTGGAATTTGAAGGTTCCACATGCAGATTTGTTCAGAGGGGGGTGCTTGAGGAAGCAGTCAAGACTGAAAAGTCTTGTGGTTTTAAAACTAATGAATTGTGTGTGTTTGCAGGTACAGTACAGGGAGATGGGCAAGATTTAGAGTTTGTTCAGGAGAGAGAAGAGTTGAATATGAAGGCTGTTCAGATTGATGCTAAGATAGCAAGATCTTAGAAGGGAACAAAGACAAAGGAAGCAGGAAATGATAAGTACTCTGAAAGAGAAAGCAATGATACTATTGAAAATTTTATGCAAACTGAAAGTTTATGTATGAATGTAGGTGATGATGATATGCTTCAACAATGCTACAAAGAAATTGCATTGTTGGAATACTTGTTGATAAATTCAGATAATGATCGATAGGTTACAACAAACGAAAGAGTTCAGTATAGTGAACAAGAGCAGAAAAAAATATTAGAAACAGATGGTGTGAGAGGAAGACTGGTTAACAGTCTTGAGAATTATTCAGAGGATTCTTTGGGCAATGAGAATCAACATACTAATATGCTTATAGTGGAGGAGAATTCAAAAAAGCATACGGAAGTGCTGGCAAAGGAGGACAAGGCACTGATGGCTTCTCATTTTTGTTCTAACAAGTGTTTTGTAAATGCAGGTATTGTTGCAGAACATTTGACCTAGTTGAGTAGTCAAATGAAGGAAGAAGAAGTTTTCTGTTCCAGAAGAGAAGAGGGCATGGATGATCAGGTGGCAGTCAGAACAGAAACAAGCATAGAAGCAAGAAGTCAGCGAGTGACAGTACAAACTGAGCAAGCCATCTTAGCTTGGCAGACAGCTAGAAATCAACAGTCGGGATATTTATTGGACTGAGAGATTGAAAGCATTAGAAAGCTGATGACGAAAGAATCCCAGAGAAAGATGACAATAAGAAAGAAAAGGAAAGACAACAAGAGAAAGACTGTAGCAGACTTGGAAGGCAGAGCAAGTGGAGCACTAAAACAGAAAATATGGAAACCTGGAGAAAAACAGTAGATAAAAACAACAGTAAAGAAATTGACAAGCAAAGAAAGATTACAAAATAAAATTTGGAATGCAGGAGGAAATATCCAGACTTATGACCAGGTGGTCATGAATTTTCTTACATGGGGAGTCTGATGCAGGAGCATCATCTCCGAAAAACACCTTGTATTTTACTTAAGCTAGGGGGTTTCATGTTTTGAAGAAATATTAAAATTTCATGTAAATATTAATATTTTTTTGAGTTATTAATTAATTATTTGTGAGAAACTGTAAATGTGAGAGAAATTAGTTTCTAGATTATTTAGAATTAATGAGGGAGCCTAAGTTGGAATTAGTTTCTAAGTTTTAGGGATGAGAATCTATCTTTTAGGGATGTTGAGATATTTAGGGATTTGTTGAGATATTAAGGGGATTGAGCATTTAATTAGACGATTTTTTTCTTACAATTGTGTAAATAGGAAGGGGTTTTGAGAGAACAAGACATTGAGATTGTGAGAGGTTGGGAGATTGAGAGTAGGCTTGAACAACAAGGCTGTAAGCCTTCAGTATTTGTAAAGGGCCATGAGTGTTGGATATTAGGCCAAAGATAAATTTGTAAGTAGCCTCATTTTGTTTATATGAAATATTGCTCTGTATTATATATTTTGATTGATGGATTGAGGAACTTTATATTCGATCTCTGAAGTGAGATTTTGGAGTAAATTATGTATGTGAATTGTGAAAAGTGATATGCCAATTTGTGAAGAATAAGAAGAAAAGTTGTGTGTGGATTCTGGTTAAATGCATATGCTCGAATTGAAGTATCTATTATGGGA
This sequence comes from Pinus taeda, assembly GCA_000404065.3. Lineage (NCBI taxonomy): Eukaryota > Viridiplantae > Streptophyta > Pinopsida > Pinales > Pinaceae > Pinus > Pinus taeda. The sequence continues at coordinate 12,144 of APFE031727004.1, read as the reverse complement.
GACTCGATTAAAGGAAGTGTGCAATAAACATATCTATATTTATATAACAATTGTTACTGTGTGAACTTATTTCTGAATGGCTATTTTAAATCGATTTGTAGTTGTATCTAGCACCAGAATGGAAATAGAACAACGCTTTTCCCTGAAGTTACAAGTTATGGTACGGGTGCATGGAGTGTTGGTTGAATGACATTGAATGTAGGATATTGCAGTAATTAATTTGGATTAATTATTGAAAGAAATCGATGCATATAAAAAATGATTGGAGCAATTGGGTGTTTGCTGTATTGAAATTATGATTGAAGTCTATGCTGCAGGCTTAGAAGTGGTCGACTTACAGCGTTGAACAAAATAGGATGGCACAGAACCCAAGTCAGCATTTGAAGAGAGGACGCAGAAAAATCGATCATCTCAGAGAAAGGATTGGTTCGAATATCAACCAAGAGGAGATTGATTCCACGGTTGTGGCAATTCATTTTCTAGAATGGCGAAATCATTTTTGAAAATCTAAACAAACTGTTGCATGCGCTGATACTTATAATGTGTTAACGTTTTACAGAATGGAGCGAGTGCAATCGTAGCAGAGATAGAGGAGGTACTATGCAACAACAAAAGAACTTAAAGGTATACATTCATATTCAGACGATCTGTGAGTAAAATTGGATTGCGGAAGTATGAGTTTGTCACAGTAGTTTTATGGTTAATTCGGTTTGTAGAATCTGTGATATAATCATATTTGTTCGTAACCTATTAAAAACATAAGCTATATAATTCGAGATAGAAGAATTCGCGGAATTCTAAGGAATGAATGGACTGTAAAGGTGTTCCAAGGCGCAGTTAGTAGAAGGAATCATAAAGAAAAAATTACAGTCAATATGATAATTGATGCAATTGGTTTAAAGATGCATAGCCCACCTATGGTTTATTACAAGTAATGGTCTTTTGAAATAATATCAATCTCATAAATCGAATGCTGAGATCCAGAATCTAAGGCGCGTTCTGAAATGTTAAGGTAAATTAAAGTGTGGCAGTTGTTGTTGACATTCGATGTGTAACAAAACCAGAATATTATAATTTACCATAGCTGGAAATAAATGCACAAATGTGTTGGTTTAATAAATCCAATTTAGAAAGTATTAAAGGGGACAGGTTTATTTTTACCAAGTCAAAGATTTGATTTCAGATGTTGAACTGAAGACCATGTATTATTGAGAAAACTGACTATGGATCAATTGGCCATAGAATGAGAGAAGAGTGACCATATTGTGTTATTTGGCATTTGAATTCTGGTCGAATGAGAAAAGTAAGGGCTCATTCTTGAATCAAGCCATATGTGAATGAGAAGTATTAAGATTGCTTGTGAAAGCATTGAATGTTTGATTTGGTTTGAATGATGACAAGTTTTCTTTGTGTAATGATTGTTCGGTCCTGATTTTAAATCATAGGATGAAGATAGTAGTGGGCAAGTTTTCCGGGCATTGAGGTATAAAATTTGGAAGATGATGAGATGTGTGTTTATATGCACAAATGAGGGAAAGATTCTGGGTATTGCAGGCCTAGCCCTGCGTCATTTTTGGTATCAAAGCCAGAATGCTCTGTTGAAATATTTATTTTCTGAATGAGAACTGAAATGTATTTTTGACTGTATGATGAATGATGAAAGGAAGATCAGAGTTTTAAATTTGATATGCAAACTACACAAGTGAACAGGATTACAGGGAGGAAAAGATCATGCAAGATATTAGGAGGTAAGATGATTTTTCTGATTTGAAATTTGTAAATGCAGTTAATGGTTGCAGAGAAGATGATGGCAGTGAACCTGGCATTCAGCTAAAGGCTGAATAAGGAGGACAATTGCAGTGTCCTGAAGAAGAAGGTGAGTTGAAGAGATAGCCTGAATAGAGGAGAGAGAGTGCTCGAAAGGTTCCAGATGTAGTGAACCAAGTATTTACCAAAAGACTGAGTGAGGAGATCTTGGTGAGGTAAGTGGCAGCATAAGAGATTGTGGTCGTAAAGGCTAGTACAATTCGAGGTGAGTAATAAACTCATGGAGAAGATGATCATGGAGGATCAAAGAAGAGGTTCAGAGGAATGCCACAACGATGAGATGAATGGAGAAGTCAGGGAAAGAGATATTGCAGTAATGAAAGTGCAATTTCAGGTACTAGAGGAATGGCTACAAGAGCAGGAAGATCATAATAGAAATGGCTCTTTCCACTGAAGGGAAAGAAAGTGATTTGGCGACAATTTCAGAGGAGGTTGAGGCAAATCGTGATTGCCTTGTTGAAAAAGGAACTTAGATTTCTTGAGCCAGAGTTGGAATTTGAAGGTTTCGCATGCAGATTTGTTTAGAGGGGAGTGCTTGAGGAAGCAGTCAAGACTGAAAAGTCTTGTGGTTTTAAAACTGATGAATTGTGTGTGTTTGCAGGTACAGTACAGGGAGATGGGCAAGCTTTAGAGTTTGTTCAGGAGAGAGAAGAGTTGAATCTGAAGGCTATTCAGATTGATGCTAAGATAGCAAGTTCTCAGAAGGGAACAAAGACAGAGGAAGCAGGAAATGATAAGTACTCTGAAAGATAAAGCAGTGATACTATTGAACATTTTATGCAAACTGAAAGTTTATGTATGAATGCAGGTGATGATGATATGCTTCAGCAATGCTACAAAGAAATTGCATTGTTGGAATACTTGTTGATAAATTCAGAGTATGATAGACAAGTTACAGCAAATGAAAGATTTCAATACAGTGAACGAGAGCAGAAAGACATCTTAGAAACAGATGGTGTGAGAGGAAGACTGGCTGACAGTCTTGATAATTCTTCAAAGGATTCTTTGGGAAAATAGAATCAGCATAATGATATGCTTATAGTGGAGGAGAATTCAGAATAGCATACTGAAGTGCTGGCAAAGGAGGACAAGGCACTGATGCCTTCTCATTTTTGTTCTAACAAGTGTTTTGTAAATGCAGGTATTGTTGCAGAACATTTGACTCAGTTGAGTAGTCAGATGAAGGAAGAAGAAGTTTTCTGTTCCAAAAGACAAGAGGGCATTGATGATCGGGTGGCAGTTAGAACAGAAACAAGCATAGAAACAAGAAGTAAACGAGTGATAGTACAAACTGAACAAGTCATCTTAGCTCAGGAGACAGCTAGAAATCAGCAGCCGGGAGATTTATTGGACCGAGAGATTGAAAGTATCAGAAAACTGATGACGAAAGAATCCCAGAGAAAGACGACAATAAGAAAGAAAAGGAAAGACAACAAGAGAAAGACTGTAGCAGATTCGGAAGGCAGAGCAAGTGGAGCACTACAGCACAAAATATGGAAACCTGGAGAACAACAACAGATAACAACAACAGTAAAGCAATTGAAAAGCAAAGAAAGATTACAAAATAAAATTTGGGATCCAGGAGGAAATATCCAGACTTATGATGAGGTGGTCATGAATTTTCTTACATGGGGAGTCTGATGCAGGAGCATCATCTCCGAAAAACACCTTGTATTTAACTTAAGCTAGGGGGTTTCATGTTTTGAAGAAATATTAAAATTTCATGTAAATATTAATATTATTTTGAGTGATTAATTAATTATTTGTGAGAAATTGTAAGCGTGAGAGAAATTAGTTTCTAGATTATTTAGAATTAATGAGGGAGCCTAAGTTGGAATTAGTTTCTAAGTTTTAGGGATGAGAATCTATCTTTTAGGGATGTTGAGATATTTAGGGATTTGTTGAGATATTAAGGGGATTGAGAATTTAATTAGACCAATTTTTTTTTATAATTGTATAAATAGGAAGGGGTTTTGAGAGAACAATACATTGAGGTTGTGAGAGGTTGTGAGATTGAGAGTAGGCTTGAATAGCAAGGCTATAAGCCTTCAGTATTTGTAAAGGGCCATGCGTGTTGGATATCAGGCCAAAGATAAATTTGTAAGTAGCCTCATTTTGTTTATGTGAAATATTGCTCCGTATTATATATTTTGATTGATGGATTGAGGAACTTTATATTTGATTTCTGAAGTGACATTTTGGAGTAAATTATGTATGTGAATTGTGAAAAGTGATATGCCAATTTATGAAGAATAACAAGAAAAGTTGTGTGTGGATTCTGGTTAAATGCATATGCTGGAATTGAAGTATCTACTATGGGAGACTCAATTAAAGGAAGTGTGCAATAAACAGATCGATATTTATATAACAATTGTTACTGTGTGAACTTATTTTTGAATGGCTATTTTAAATCGATCTGTAGTTTGTAGCCAACACCCGAATGGAAATAGAACAACGCTTTTCCCTGAAGTTACAAGTTATGGTACGAGCGCATGGCGCTGTTCGTTGAATGACATTGAATGTTGGATATTGCAGTAATTAATTTGGATTAATTATTGAAAGAAATCGATGCATATAAAAACTGATTGGAGCAATTGGGTGTTTTCTGTATTGAAATTATGATTGAAGTATATGCTGCAGGCTTAGAAGTGGTCGACTTACAGCGTTGAACACAATAGGATGGAACAGAACCCAAGTAGACATTTGAACAGAGGACGGAGAAAAATCGATCATCTCAGAGAAAGGATTGGTTCGAATATCAACCAAGAGGAGATTGATTCCACGGCTGTGGCAATTCATTTTCTAGAATGGTGAAATCATTTTATAAAATCTAAACGAACTGTTGTATGCGCTGATACTTATAATGTGTTAATGTTTTACAGAATGGAGCGACTGCAATCCTAGCAGAGATAAAGGAGGTGCTATGCAACAACAAAAGAACTTAAAGGTATACATTCATATTCAGTTGATCTGTGAGTAAAATTGGATTGCGGAAGTATGAGTTTGTCATAGTAGTTTTATGGTTAAATCGGTTTGTAGAATCCGTGATATAATCATATTGTTTCGTAACCTATCAAAGACACAAGGTATATAATTCGAGATAGAAGAATTGGCAGAATTCTAAGGCATGAATGGACTGTAAAGGCGTTCCAAGGCGCAGTTAGGAGAAGGAATCATAAAGAAAAGATTACAGTCAATATGATAATTGATGCCATTGGTTTAAAGCTGCATAGCCCAGGTATGGTTTATTACAACTAATGGTCTTTTGAAATAATATCAATCTCATAAATCAAATGCTGAGATCCAGAATCTAAGGCGCGTTCTGAAATGTGAAGGTAAATTAAAGTGTGGTAGTTGTTGTTGACATTCGATGTTTAACAAAACCAGAATATTGTAATTTACCATAGCTAGAAATAAATGCACAAATGTGTTGGTTTAATAAATCCAATTTGGAAAGTATTAAAGGGGACAGGTATATTTTTACCAAGTCAAAGATTTGATTTTTCAGATGTTGAACTGTAGACCATGTATTATTGGGAAAACTGAATATGGATCGATTGGCCATAGAGTGAGAGAAGAGTGACCATATTGTGTTATTTTGCATTTGACTTCTGGTCGAATCAGAAAAGTAAGGGCTCATTCTTGAATCAAGGCATATGTGAATGAGAAGTATTAAGATTGCTTGTGAAAGCATTGAATGTTTGATTTGGTTTTAATGATGATAAGTTTTCTTTGTGTAATGATTGTTGGGTCTTGATTTTAAATCATAGGATGAAGATAGTAGTGGGCGGGTTTGTGGGGCATTGAGGTATAAAATTTAGAAGATGATGAGATGTATGTTTATATACACAAATGAGGGAAGGATTCTGGGTATTGCAGGCCTAGCCCTGCCTCATTTTTGGTATCAGAGCCGGAATGCTCTGTTGAAATATTTATTTTCTGAATGAGAACTGAAATGTATTTTTGACTGTATGATGAATGATGAAAGGAAGATCAGAGTTTTAAATTTGATATGCAAACTACACAAGTGAACAAGATTGGAGGGAGGAAAAGATCATGCAAGGTCTTAGGAGGTAAGATGATTTTTCTGATTTGAAATTTCTAAATGCAGTTTATGGTTGCAGAGAAGATGATGGCAGTGAACCTCGCATTCAGCTAAAGTCTGAATAAGGAGGACAATTGCAGTGTCCTGAAGAATAAGGTGAGTTGAATAGATAGCCTGAAGAGAGCAAAGAGAGTGCTCGAAACGTTCCAGAGGCAGTGAACCAAGTATTTACCAAAAGATTGAGTGAGGCGAGCTTGGTGAGGTAAGTGGCAGCAGAAGAGATTGCTGTCATAGAGGCTAGTACAACTCGTGGTGAGTAAGAAACTCATGGAGAAGATGATCATGGAGGATCAAAGAAGAGGTTTAGATGAATGCCACAACGATGAGATGACTGCAGAAGTTAGGGAAAGAGAGATTGCAGTAATGAAAGTGCAATTGAAAGTACTAGAGGAATGGCTACAAGAGCAAGAAGATTAGAATAGAAAGTGTCTCTTTCCACTGAAGGGAAAGAAAGTGATTTGGCGAAAATTGTAGAGGAGGTTGAGGCAAATTCTGATTGCCTTGTTGAAACAGGAACTTAGATTTCTTGAGCCAGAGTTGGAATTTGAAGGTTCCACATGCAGATTTGTTCAGAGGGGAGTGCTTGAGGAAGCAGTCAAGACTGAAAAGACTTGTGGTTTTAAAACTGATGAATTGTGTGTGTTTGCAGGTACAGTACAGGGAGATGGGCAAGCTTTAGAGTTTGTTCAGGAGAGAGAAGAGTTGAATATGAAGGTTGTTCAGATTGATGCTAAGATAGAAAGATCTCAGAAGGGAATAAAGACAAAGGAAGCAGGAAATGATAAGTACTCAGAAAAAGAAAGCAGTGATATTTTTGAACAATTTATGCAAATTGAAAGTTTATGTATGAATGCAGGTGATGATGAAGACAAGAGGGCATGGATGATCGGGTGGCAGTCAGAACAGAAACAAGCATAGAAACAAGAAGTCAGCGAGTGACAGTACAAACTGAGCAAGCCATCTTAGCTCAGCAGATAGCTAGAAATCAGTAGCCGCGAGATTTATTGGACCAAGAGATTGAAAATATCAGAAAACTGATGACGAAAGAATCCCAGAGAAAGACGACAATAAGAAAGAAAAGGAAAGACAACAAGAGAAAGACTATAGCAGAGTTCGAAGGCAGAGCAAGTGGAGCACTATAGTATAAGATATGGAAACCTGGAGAACAACAGCACATAACAATAGTAGTAAAGCAATTGACAAGCAAAGAAAGATTACAAAATAAAATATGGGATCCAGGAGGAAATATCCAGACTTATGACCAGGTGGTCATGGATTTTCGTACATGGGGAGTCTGATGCAGGAGCATCATCTCCGAAAAACAGCTTGTATTTTACTTAAGCTAGGGGGTTTCATGTTTTGAAGAAATATTAAAATTTCATGTAAATATTAATATTATTTTGAGTGATTAATTAATTAGTTGTGAGAAATTGTAAATGTGAGAGAAATTAGTTTCTATATTATTTAGAATTAATGAGGGAGCCTAAGTTGGAATTAGTTTCTAAGTTTTAGGGATGAGAATCTATCTTTTAGGGATGCTGAGAGATTTAGGGATTTGTTGAGATATTAAGGGGATTGAGCATTTAATTAGACCATTTTTTTTTTACAATTGTATAAATAGGAAGGGGTTTTGAGGGAACAAGACATTGAGATTGTGAGAGGTTGTGAGATTGAGAGTAGGCTTGAACATCAAGGCTGTAAGCCTTTAGTATTTATAAAGGGCCATGAGTGTTGGATATCAGGCCAAAGATAAATTTGTAAGTAGCCTCATTTTGTTTATATGAAATATTGCTCCGTATTATACATTTTGATTGATGGATTGAGGAACTTTATATTCAATTTCTGAAGTGACATTTTGGAGTAAATTATGTATGTGAATTGTGAAAAGTGATATGCCAATTTGTGAAGATTAAAAAGAAATGTTGTGTGTGGATTCTGGTTAAATGCATATGCTCGAATTGAAGTATCTACTATGGGAGACTCGATTAAAGGAAGTGTGCAATAAACAGATCGATATTTATATAACAATTGTTACTGTGTGAACTTATTTTTGAATGACTATTTTAAATCGATCTGTAGTTTGTAGCCAACACCAGAATGGAAAAAGAACACCGCTTTTCCCTAAAGTTACAAGTTATGGTACGGGTGCATGGCGCTGTTGGTTGAATGACATTGAATGTTGGATATTGCAGTAATTAATTTGGATTAATTCTTGAAAGAAATTGATGCATATAAAAACCGATTGGAGCAATTGGGTGTTTGCTATATTGAAATTATGATTGAAGTCTATGTTGCAGGCTTAGAAGTGGTCGACTTACAGCGTTGAACAAAATAGGATGGCACAGAACCCAAGTCAACATTTGAACAGAGGACGGAGAAAAATCGATCATCTCAGGGAAAGAATTGGTTCGAATATCAACCAAGAGGAGATTGATTCCACGACTATGGCAATTCATTTTCTGGAATGGTGAAATCATTTTTGAAAATCTAAACGAACTATTGTATGCACTGTTACTTATAATGTGTTAACATTTTACAGAATGGAGCGACTGCAATCCTAGTAGAGATAGAGGAGGTACTATGCAACAGAAAAAGAACTTAAAGGTATACATTCATATTCAGTCGATCTGTGAGTAAAATTGGATTGCGGAAGTATTCGTTTTTCATAGTAGTTTTATGGTTAAATCGGTTTGTAGAATCTGTGATATAATCAGATTTGTTTGTAACCTATTAAAGACACAAGGTATATAATTCGAGATAGAAGAATTGGCGGAATTGTAAGGCATGAATGGACTGTAAAGGCTTTCCAAGGTGTAGTTAGGAGAAGGAATCATAAAGAAAAAATTACAGTCAATATGATAATTGATGCAATTGGTTTAAAGCTGCATAGCCCAGGTATTGTTTATTACAACTAATTGTCTTTTGAAATAATATCAGTCTCATAAATCGAATGCTGAGATCCAGAATCTAAGGCACGTTCTGAAATGTGAAGGTAAATTAAAGTGTGGCAGTTTTTGTTGACATTCGATGTGTAACAAAACCAGAATATTGTAATTTACCATAGCTGGAAATAAATGCACAAATGTGTTGGTTTAATAAATCCAATTTGGAAAGTTCTAAAGGGGACAGGTATATTTTTACCAAGTCCAAGATTTGATTTCAGATGTTGAACTGAAGACCATGTATTATTGAGAAAACTGAATATGGATCGATTGTCCATAGAATGAGAGAAGAGTGACCATAATGTGTTATTTGGCATTTGAATTCAGGTTGAATAAAAAATGTAAGGGCTCATTCTTGAATCAAGCCATATGTGAATGAGAAGTATTAAGATTGCTTGTGAAAGCATTGAATGTTTGATTTGGTTTGAATGATGATAAGTTTTCTTTGTGTAATGATTGTTGGGTCCTGATTTTAAATCATAGGATGAAGATAGTAGTGGGCGAGTTTGCCAGGCATTGAGGTATAAAATTTAGAAGATGATGAGATGTATGTTTATATGCACAAATGAGGGAAAGATTCTGGGTATTGCAGGCCTAGCCCTGCGTCATTTTTGGTATCAGAGGCAGAATGCTCTGTTGAAATATTTCTTTTCTGAATGAGAATTGAGATGTATTTTTGACTGTATGATGAATGATGAAAGGAAGATAAGAGTTTTAAATTTGATATGCAAACTACACAAGTGAACAGGATTGCAGGGAGGAAAAGATCATGCAAGATCTTAGGAGGTAAGATGATTTTTCTAATTTGAAATTGGTAAATGCAGTTTATGGCTGCAGAGAAGATGATGGCAGTGAACCTGGCATTCAGCTAAAGGCTGAATAAGGAGGACAATTGCAGTGTCCTGAAGAAGAAGGTGAGTTGAAGTGCTAGCCTGAAGAGAGCAGAGAGAGTGCTCGAAAGGTTCCAGAGGCAGTGAACCAAGTATTTACCAAAAGACTGAGTGAGGAGAGCTTGGTGAGGTAAGTGGCAGCAGAAGAGATTGCTGTCATAGAGGCTAGTACAACTCGTGGTGAGTAAGAAACTCATGGAGAAGATGATCATGGAGGATCAAAGAAGAGGTTTAGAGGAATGCCACAATGATGAGATGACTGCAAAAGTCAGGGAAAGAGAGATTGCAGTAATGAAAGTGCAATTGCAGGTACTAGAGGAATGGCTACAAGAGCAGGAAGATCAGAATAGAAAATGGCTCTTTCCACTAAAGGGAGAGAAAGTGATTTGGTGACAATTGCAGAGGAGGTTGAGGACAATTGTGATTGCCTTTTTGAAAAAGGAACTTAGATTTCTTGAGCTAGAGTTGGAATTTGAAGGTTCCACATGCAGATTTGTTCAGATTTGTAAGTAGCCTCATTTTGTTTATATGAAATATTGCTCCGTATTATATATTTTGATTGATGGATTGAGGAACTTTATATTCGATTTCTGAAGTGAGATTTTGGAGTAAATTATGTATGTGAATTGTGAAAAGTGATATGCCAATTTGTGAAGAATAACAAGAAAAGTTGTGTGTGGATTCTGGTTAAATGCATATGCTCGAATTGAAGTATCTACTATTGGAGACTCGATTAAAGGAAGTGTGCAATAAACAGATCGATATTTATATAACAATCGTTACTGTGTGAACTTATTTCTGAATGGCTATTTTAAACTGATCTCTAGTTTGTATCCAACACGAGAATGGAAATAGAACAACGCTTTTCCCTGAAGTTACAAGTTATGGTACGGGTGCATGGCGTTGTTGGTTGAATGACATTGAATGTTGGATATTGCAGTAATTAATTTGGATTAATTTTTGAAAGAAATCGATGCATATAAAAACCGATTGGAGCAACTGGGTGTTTGTTGTATTGAAATTATGATTGAAGTCTATGCTGTAGGCTTAGAAATGGTCAACTTACAGCGTTGAAAAAAATAGGATGGCACAGAACCCAAGTCAACATTTGAACAGAGGACGGAGAAAAATCGATCATCTGAGAAAAACGATTGGTTCGAATATCAACCAAGAGGAGATTGATTCCATGGCTATGGCAATTTATTTTCTGGAATGGTGAAATCATTTTTGAAAATATAAACGAACTGTTGTATGCGCTGATAATTATAATGTGTTAACGTTTTATAGAATGGAGCGACTGCAATCCTAGTAGAGATAGAGAAGGTACTATGAAACAACAAAAGAACTTAAAGGTATACATTCATATTCAGTCGATCTGTGAGTAAAATTGGATTGCGGAAGTACGAATTTGTAACAGTAGTTTTATGGTTAAATCTGTTTGTAGAATCCGTGATATAGTCAGATTTGTTCGTAACAGAAAGACATCTTATAAACAGATGGTGTGAGAGGAAGACTGGCTGACAGTCTTGAGAATTCTTCAGAGAATTCTTCACAGTAGTTTTATGGTTAAATCAGTTTGTAGAATCCGTGATATAATCAGATTTGTTCGTAACTTATTAAAGACACAAGGTATATAATTCGAGATAGAAGAATTGGCAGAATTCTAAGGCATGAATGGACTGTAAAGGCTTTCCAAGGCACAGTTAGGAGAAGGAATCATAAAGAAAAAATTACAGTCAATATGATAATTGATGCAATTGGTTTAAAGCTGCATAGCCCAGGTATGGTTTATTACAACTAATTGTCTTTTGAAATAATATCAATCTCATAAATCGAATGCTGAGATCCAGAATCTAAGGCGCGTTCTGAAATGTGAAGGTAAATTAAAGTCTGGCAGTTGTTGTTGACATTCGATGTGTAACAAAACCAGAATATTGTAATTTACCATAGCTGGAAATAAATGCACAAATGTGTTGGTTTAATAAATCCAATTTGGAAAGTATTAAAGGGGACATGTATATTTTTACCAAGTCAAAGATTTGATTTCAGATGTTGAACTGAAGACCATGTATTATTGAGAAAACTCAATATGGATTGATTGGCCATAGAATGAGAGAAGAGTGACCATATTGTGTTATTTGGCATTTGAATTTTGGTCGAATCAGAAAATTAAGGGCGCATTCTTGAATCAAGCCATATGTGAATGAGAAGTATTAAGATTGCTTGTGAAAGCATTGAATGTTTGATTTGGTTTGAATGATGATAAGTTTTCTTTTTGTAATGATTGTTGGGTCCTGATTTTAAATCATAGGATGATGATAGTAGTGGGCGAGTTTGCCGGGCATTGAGGTATAAAATTTGGAACATGATGAGATGTATG
>APFE031726999.1:1570-21616 GCA_000404065.3 Pinus taeda | reverse complement strand
AAACACTTCATCAAATTCTTCATTTTTATGAACCTGCAAAACATCCAATTTCTCATTTAGAGAGCTAATAAAATCAACTTTAAAATTTTCAAATAACATATTGATTTCAGCTCTTATGTCTCCTGTTCTTGTAGCAGATTTGGAGAACAAAGAAAAAACATCTCTAGGATTCTTACCAGCCTTGGAGATTCAACTCACAAACATCATCATATGATAATTGAAAAACATCACCTTTTCCTATCAGATTTAAGAGTTTTAAAAATTTATCTTTGATTCCTTTAAGAAGGCGTGTTTTTAAGATCTCTTTTTCCAAATGCTTATATTTTGATTTTTGAAGGTTGTATTGAAATCGATCTACATAGTCCTCCAAACTTTCATCTTCCCCTTGTATTATAATGAATATATCTTCATTGGCTTTGAAATAGTCTTGGTACTTCTTCAAGAATATGTTCTTCATGCCCTCCCATGTTTGGATGCCATTCCCACCTAGGCTCATGAACCATCGGAGAGCTGCTCCTTTTAGAGTAAGAGGAAACACTTTCAATCTTTGACCATTAGTACAATAATCATATCCTCTACAAAGTATTTCGAACTCAAATAAAAATGTATCTGGATCTTCATTTGCTAAACCATGAAAATTTGGTAAAGATGGGGGAATTATGTGCATTTGGGTCACTTCTCCTAGATCTTTGATAGGAAATTCAAAAGTAGAAACGTGATCCATTTCTTACCATAATAGAAAATGTTCTTCATGTGTTTCTTCAAGGCTCCTTCTTCAAATGTTCCTGTCAATCGGTTAGTGAAATGGGTGGTGCTTACATCACCACTTGCGTGATGAGATCATGTGATTCATTTTTTAAAATTTCTATCTTTTTCCTAATCATTCACACAAAAATTCAAACATCTATTTCTACCCTAGGTTCTTTAACAGTCCTGCTGGAAAGCGGACGGGGGAGCAGGGCTTTTACATGCTCCATACGCAGGTTCTTACCTTCTGTTTTTAAGATCCAACTCTTCCCTAGCAGGCACTCATCAGATTCACACTACTCTTTAGAAATGGCTACACTCTCCCCGGCAACGGCGCCAAAATGTAGAGCGATAAACAGGGTCTTTTTCACCTCTAATTACCTTCACATTAATTATCAACCCAAGGACGACTTTTTATTTCAAGAGTGTACTCTGTCTGAGGCGGCTATTTACTCAAGAGTAATGTTTTGCAGTATAGTGCTTAAAACCCAAAAGTAAATGAATGCTTGGAAAAAGAAATCTAATTGAAACAGCAAGAAACTGAAATGTTCTAAACTAAATCATCCATTCAAACAACCATCAATCGAGGATATAGTAGCAATAACTCATTCCTCTAGAAATTGATGGAATAGAGTATGGACCATGGATCTAGGAGCGTGGTAGCGTTTACTGAGGCTCACGACAGCCTTGGACCTTCTCTCACACCGAAGCAATAAATGCGAGTAAATGGACAGCAAAAAGTAAAAGGAAATAGAACAACAGTAAATGAAACAGCGATCAAAAGAACTAAATCTTGCGAGTCAAAACCAACTTATTCACATTCGGCAATAAAATAACAATCTTCAAAAGCAATTTCAATGAACTTTACTTTATGAGACGATATTCACAAATGAATTATGGAACAACATTTATCATATATACACAACACACTAATATAGCAATCTGAGAATATTGGATGATATAACTATGTTTCTAAACAGAATGACGCTACTCTCAAATCCCACAAATATTGTTTCACATAAATCCAATGACAGTAACATTCATACCAGCACTCTGTTACAGAAATGGATGAATAAAGATACAATTCGACCCTGTGTGAATTCAATTATACAATGCAGAGTTCTTACATGGAGAAATCATTCATTCATTGATCATAACAGAGCATAACGTATCATATAAAGAATGTATCAGATTTCTACGTAATAAAGGTAAACAATCCACACACAAATCACCATATAATGATACAAAAGCAATTGTAAAAATATAATGCACAACAGCAGCAGCGTACTCCACCAGAGGCTGGGCCCTTAGCTGCCAGCGGACGCTGCTGGATTACTTCAGAAGGACAAGAGTGAACAACAACGCCCAAATTATTTATTAATCAGCTAATTGTGGAATCATTACAACAACAAAAGCTTAAGAATTACAGCATGAATAATCCACCATCGTTGTCCATCATTTCTCATTCCCCAAATCCATCATCACCTCTCCCTCAAAATCATCCCTATCTCTGATCTCTGTTTTCATTTAAATAGAGAGAGATCAGAGAGAAGTTACAATAAGGATAAGTACAACATAATTCCTATTACAAAATTGGTTTGCCTCTAACCATTTGATCAACAAGAACAAGGCGAATTTGGCTTTGCAGCTAAAGTTTGGAGGACGACCGCAACTGCAAATCAGAGAAAATCGTGCTCAAATAACCCTGCGTTTCTCTTAGTACAGGCTGAATTTGGGCAAATCTTTCTCCATTGAAAGTTAATTGGGCCCATTCTGGACAAAACCCATGTTCCGGATTTCTCAAATTCGTCTTCATTTGCTCAGAATCTCAACCGCAAAACTGTCACTCCTTAAACCAACGAATTTCTGAGTTGGTAGATTTAAAAATCAAATCTTCAAGCTGGAAGTTACTTTGGAGGCTAAAAATGGTAAATAATGTTATAACCAACTTATTAGAACTATCATTGATAAAATAATACATAATAATCAATTTATTAGAAATAAAGGAGAATAAATAATATTCATCCATGAGAGCATAAATCATTTATAAAATGGATTTAAATGATAAATTATGATAGATGATATAATAGAGAAGAGTAAAAATGGATGAAATAAGTGTTACAAAGTGGTCGTATTCATGGCCCAACATGTATGAGGCCTATATAGAGGCTAGAGACTCCACGTCAAGAAATATAGTGTCAAGAATTATTGTATGAGCAAGCATATGGCTTGTGGAGTGTTCTCCTTCCTTAAGGAGTGAATGCATGATGTTGCCCTACCTGAAGGGTTTGATCAATAAATAATCATTTCATATTATTTTTGGGTTTATTTGCATTGTCTTATATTTTCATATCAAATCTATAATATTTCCGGGTTAGATCTATAACAAGTGGTATTAGAGCTACAACAATTGGTATCAGAGCTCTATTTATGGGTTAGATTTATAACTAGTGGTATCAAAGCTATAACAAGTGGTATTAGATCTATAACAAGTGGTATCAGAGCCAAATGTTATATACCTAGGGGGGATAATATGGGGTACCAAGGGAGGTACCCCATATTATCCCCCCTAGGTATATAACACAAAAGGAGGCGATATGTTCGGAGGAGGAAAGGAAAAAGTTCCTAGCAAACCAGAATCTTTGACTAATCCCACCCCAACATCCTTATAAGGGATAGTTGTTTTACTGACATGTTGAATACTCTCAAAAGAGGCTAGTTCGGATGAAAAGTAAGTCAACTGATCTATTGTAATGATCTTTCCATTATGAAGGTACTTAATGAGACGAAAGACCGATGAAACAACAGCAGTCATTGCATAAGACCAACTGCGACCCAAAAGAAGGTTGTAATCTAGAGGGGCATCAACCACCTCCACATCTAGATTAACAGTTTTACCTTCTATCCCTATAGGTAAATCCTACAGAATGCAATAAGGATGAAACCCTCAGCCATCAAAAGCCTTCAAAATTATCGAGGATTTGTTAAGTGTCGGAGAACCAAGCGATTTCCAACACGAAATCGACATAATACATGTTGAAGCTCCCTCATCAATCACAATCTGAAAGCAAGGCCTGTTTTTTACTAACACTGGGATCTAGAAAGCCATTTGATGAGGTAAGTGAGGTGTACTATTTTCTAAATCGAAGATTATAAGTTTGTAATCCTGAACATCAACAGCTCCTATAGCAGGCAAAAGCAATTTACGCTGTGTTGGACATGATTGCAGCACCTCCAAAGCCGACATTGCTGAAGGGGATATAGCTAAATCTTCAACAATGTTATAGTTCTGAGCAGCTCTTACATGTGGATTAAAAGCTGACTTCCAAAGTATACCTTTAGCAGGTGGTTTGATTACTAAGTCTGGATTAGGTTTCTTGATCTGTAGTGGATCGGAATTAGGAGGAGTTGAATTTGATGGGTTTGAACTATAAGATTTTGGTTCCTTACCACCAACAGGATTCTTACTTCCATAATCTTGCGATTACGTTGCAATCCTAACATGGGACATCATCATAATTGGTTCTTCTAAGGCATTTGAGGAAGAACCTATCATCTTACTATCTTGAGTGGGAAAAGGATCATTCAAGACAGCAGGTGTTTGAGAACCTTTGACAATTTTGGAAACCTCAGCTCGATGTGGACAATCTCTTGTAAAGTGCTCCTCATCATAGACAAGACAAGGATAGCGAGGTTTACGCTTCTCGTTAGTAGATTCAGTTTCTTCTGGTTTCTCTTTTGCGTTTTTTTTATTTTTCTTCTTCCCTTTATTTTTACCGTCGGATTTGGATTTGGCCGTAGAAGATTCTACAACATGAATATCGGCAGGAACTTCAGCGGAAGCTTCTCCTGTTGGGGAATCTGGTAAAGTTATACTAGGAGAAGAATTCTTTGCAGATTTCTTCTTACTCTTGGTATTAACTGTACCAATCATACCATCAGCAGCATGAGACCCTGAAGGAGTTGCAATTATTTTATTTTGTTTGGTAAGATCGGGGATTTATTCGTGTAAAGTACCTGACTGCGTATAAACTAAGTCAAGGTACTGAGCTTGAGAAATTACTTGCTATTTAGTAACTACTCTGGCCTTAGCTACATCCTCAGTGATTTTTGGTAATAAGGATTTAACAAACCATTCTGCCAAAATTTGATCCGGGATATAAACTTTCACTAAACATCGTCGACGTCACCATTCATGAATATGGTGTGAAACATATGTAGATGTTGACTATTTTAATTAAGTTAATAATTCCGTTCCATTGTCATATCTGACAAGCAACTGAAAATCAGTTAAGAACGAAGTAGCTAACTGACTAAAATTATAAAAAGAGCTTCGTGGAAACTCAATGTACCACTTATCCGCAAGACCAATTAGAGTGTGTTGATAGGTCATCACATGGTCGACGGGTCCTCTCCAGGTTTACCCTCAAACTTGGGAATATCATTGGGAACCTTATCAGGCATTGACGGCCAATACGGAAGATAATAAATTGGATCGTTTGTAAGGCATGACAAGTCAAGTAAATCTAAAGTTGTGATGAATGGTAACTAATGGTTAGGGTCTCGAAAACCTTGGGACTCAAGACCAGCTCCAGGAGGAGGATACCCAGGATAACCTGGAATTGGATTTTCATTTGGAATATTATATCCTCTTGGAAAACCAGGATTAACCAAACCAAACTGGGGTTGTTGAGATTGAGGTTGTTGATATGTATACCCAGGGTATGGTTGATACTGAGAAACTGGGCTTTGCATAGCAGGACTGTATTGATACTATCCCTGGTACGGTTGATAAGTAAATTGAGTTTGACTTATGAAAATCGTACTTGGACCAGGTTGTCCTACAAGCATCTGAACCAAAGTCTGGATTGTAGATCCAGACTGGGGTAAAGAGGTCTGAAGAGTTGATACAAGAACAGTCGAAATCGGAGTTGTCGATACTCTAGAAGTAGGTGGGGTAGATTGAACAGAAGTTGCAGTAGTTGTAGCAATCGATTGAGGTGGAGTTCGAGGCGAACTAGGCCCAGGCTGATGAACTACACCAGGTGAAGAAGTTTGAATAGTAGACTGGACGGGTTGTTGGGTTGAACCAAAAACCATGGGTTGTCCAGGTTGAGATGACAACTACACATTGGGTTGCAAAATCTGTTGAGTTTGAGATGGATCCCACACCATATTCATTATGGGGTAAGGGCCCATAATAGGTTGAGCATATTAAGGACCATAACCAGGTTGAGTGTAGGACTGGTAATTTCCAGTTCCTTGAACAAATGGTTGACCAGAAGGTGGTTGGAAACCTTGATATTGGGATTGACCTTGAGGTTGATAACCTTGAGGCACGTATGAAAACTGGGGTTGACCTTGAGTTACATATTGATATTGGGGTTGACCTTGACGCATATACTGAGTTTGAGGTTGACCTTGAGGCATATATTGAGTCTGGGGTTGACCTTGAGGCATGTACTATCCCTGAGGTATGTACTAACCTTGAGGTTGCCCCCCAAGTAGAATTTGACTGCCCTGAGGTTGGCCCCCAGGCGGTATTTGACTACCCTGAGGTTGCCCCCCAGGCGGAAATTGATTACCTTGAGGTTGCCCCCGAGGCAGAATCTGACTACCTTGAGGTTGTGGATTGGGAATAGCATCAGACATCATAAGAATTTCTTCTACACTCAACGGTGGAGTTCCGTTATGACTAGTTGATACCCCACGTTCGATGGGTTGAGGAGACACTCCTGAAAAAGTACCAGAAACTCACTGATACCCAAACGGAACAGAAGGACCACCATATAAAAACGTTTCCAGATTTTGAGACAAAATGGATGACCGGTTTGACATATTTGAAGGAGGATAATGACCTCTGGGCATTGGATGAAAAGGAATACAAGGTGGTGAAGCAGGGGGACCCAGATTTTCTAAAAATTTCATCAAAGATGAGTACCAAGTGTCACTTTGAAAAGGACTGTAAAATATAGATTCATGCTCCCTAAGTTCTATAGTCGGTTGATTTTCAAGGGGAGTTATATCCTCATCTGGAATAACAATTTCTTCAATAGAAATGAGTCCTGTCAGAAGATTCTAGGTAATGACACTTCCTACCCTGGGTGAACCAGGACCACTAGAAACTGGAGAAGCAAATCCTGAGGATGGAGTAGCAACAGGTTCAGTTTCAGGTTTAGAAATTTCAAGTTCTTCAACGAGTTCACCCGTAGAAGAAAAACTACCAGTAAGTTCGGAAATTGAAAGTGGTTCAGAAATATACTCTGCTGCCGGAACGTGATAATGAGGATGAATAAACAAAGATGATTCTTCGGCCTCTAGTGACCCAACTCTACTTTCACTAGGTGTGACAAGAGCTCTTAGCCCTTCAAGCTGACTTGGCGTATATTCGAGAGGCTGCCCCCGAAGTCTACGGGATTGTCTCGGTAATTCAGCCACAATTAATTAATTAATTACTTCACACGAAAAAAAAGAAAATCTCAAGAAAATCACCTAAAGTCTCTAAAGAACCAAACAATTGAATCACACGCCTAACAATCTAAGGGTTCAAACCACACACAAACATCATTTTTCCGTACCGAAAACACTAGTTGGTGATGAAATCCAACCTCGCAGAATTCAATACAGAATGGCGGTTGGAACAGTTACACCGAAAACCTGCTTAATGAAATAGACTGGCACAAGTTTCTTCACAAAACCGTCTCGAGTGAAGATAACACCCCAGAGAGTCCAAATGATTCTAGTTGACGTCTGTTCCAGGTACAGTGGGATCTTCCCTCCACCGTCACCTTAGGAAAGAATCATATAGATAATGGCTAGTAAGGTTACCAACGGAAACAAATATACCTGGGGGATCAATCTACGATCCGATACGCACGCAAGGGCCGAGTAACAAGCTCAATCCCCTTGAAGGCTCCTTGACATAATCCAAGATTTACCAACAAGTGACCCCAGTCTCCTTTCCAATGGTCAATCCAAGGTTTACCGTTTTTAATACGTGAACATCTTCTATCGTTCCCAATGAGGAAGGATTGATTACCTCAATGGTTCAAATATGATCTCGTGCTTCTCCTTTAAGAGGAGCTTTCCTGGAGCATAGATGAAACAATTGGATTTTTTCATACCGTAAGATTGACTACTTGTTTGTTTTAACTATCTTGGAGAGTTAATTACTCCCTACTCCAAGATACTAGCCTAAGCTATGTTGGCGAATAAGAGCCCTAGAAATAAAAAGATTTCTAGATGAATTTTAATTAAGCGTTAATTTTATTGGTTGTTTCTTAAGTCAAAAGGTATGGAGATGAAACTTTGTGGTGTGAAGACTCGACTCCAAAATGCTAAAAAAATGCACCTAAGATGATCAATTCTTTTCCTTTTCAATGAATCTCTAGCTAAAGGAAGAGTTGAGAATGCAATTCCTTTGAAAACAAAACTTTCCTTCAACATAAAAATGAAAAGAAAAACTTTTTTGTATTTTTATCTTTCAATACACTCAAACGAAGCTACTAATCATGCTCACGAAATAAATCCCTTCTCGTTTCAACACTCAAAACTAGAAAAACAATTTTTTCAAAGGAGAAACTAGAATTTCTAGACAACACACTCAAAACTATGAAAAATATAATCCTGAGATCTAACTTCTTAAAACTAATTGAAATATAATCTTGAGATCTAACTTCTTAAAACTAATTGAAATAAAAGCTTCAAATGTTTTTTGAGGATTTTTTTACTTATTTATTCAGCAAACTAAGGATTAATTCATTCAGCAAGACAAATCAACCAAAAACATCCAGCTATGTTTTTATAAAAAATGAAATTCACAACTTATGACCAAGTTCGTTCAAAGTTTTGCAAAGAGAAACAAAATCAATTTCTCACCAAAGGAATACCTCACAAACCAACAAGACTTATCAAGAATACAAAAGATTCCAGGGTGATCTAAGGTCTCTTAGGCTTCTAAGCTTCAAGTCACTACAAAGACTGAGTGAAGACCGAAACAAGCATTAAAAAACTTCTAGAAATTCATTCAAAACACAACACCAATGGAACTTACTTATGAGAGACTTTTAACAGGATATATGCAGATCTGGGTAAAGGATAAAAGTAACAAAAAGAACCTAAACTAAACTGGACGAAAATATTTCAAGATTTTCAAAAATTTTGACAGGGTCCACAGGCCCCCAGTGAAACCAGGTGCGGTACCTCTCTGTGCAGTAAAGTAACAATGCGGACAGGTCTACACTGTAACTTAAACAGAACGTGCGGTCCTCGTAAAAATTTCTAAAAAATAAAAAATCAATCCAGGTCTAAAAAACTACCCAATCCCACACACATCAAGTAAAAACCAGAAACAAAAAATCAAGTTTCTCGAATCAAAGATAAAGGAAAATTAAACAATCAAATCTCATCCCCAATGGAGTCGCCAATTTGTTAAGCTGATAAATCGTTCTTGTAGACAAGACTGATCTACCTAGTATCAATTGATATGTAGCAACAAGCAGGACAAGCAAATCTACTTTTCCCTAAACATATTTCAATTCATTAATAAAAACTAAGAGGTGTTTTATAGACCCTACCTCAAGTCCAACGCTAGTTTGTGGCAGCCTTGCTCCAACAACTTCAAAGAGTTTCCTTTTAATAACCTGCAAACACAAACAAGCACACATCAAAGAACACTTGCATAGCTAATATAATAAATCATATTCATCATAGTGATCAAGGAGTCTATGAAATAAACCATTAAACACAACTCATTGAGAAAAATAAACTTGATTGTATTAACTTTAACAAAGAAGAACTTTACAACCTTGGTGCCTTGATGCTATACAAGCTCTTCCCAGGGTCCAAGAAGGAATCTCCTCTACTTTGAAAAGCCTCACTCTCCTCCCAATGAGATCAAAAGGTATGTAATCTCTCCTCTCAAAATATCAATTAGGAAGACTAAGTTCCAGCAGCATTTACCCTCAAAAATATTCAGCTTTCAACCTCCCAAGTAACCAACCCAAAGCTTCATATTATAGTGCAAGGGAAGGAGGTTACAGGTCCACCATTGAAGGGATAGAATCCTCCTTCAAGGGGATAAGCTCCTCACATCAAGGGGTTAGCTCCTTAAGGAATGGGATGCATGCACCCTCAAGGAGCGAACTTGCCAGTGCAATATTCCCTCTAGAAGCTTCTAGAATTGACTCAAAGTGAGTTTTTAAGAATAAACTTGCGCCTTTTTAGCTTTTATAGTGGTTCGCACCCATAAATGCAGATACAGAGTGGTCAGGTGTGCAAGGGACATGACCAATGGGTGCGGTACCGCAGGTAATGCTAAGAGAAAGTGCGAAACCAGAGTTTTAGAGATTTTTAAGGACTTCCTCTCATTTTCAAAGCTTGATATGCAGAGGTGAGGTTTAAGACTTACAAAGGAGGTATGTATGAGTGTTGATAGACTCATATTTATTACAGAAAGTTATGGTGACAATTTTTCATGTA
This sequence comes from Pinus taeda, assembly GCA_000404065.3. Taxonomy (NCBI): domain Eukaryota; kingdom Viridiplantae; phylum Streptophyta; class Pinopsida; order Pinales; family Pinaceae; genus Pinus; species Pinus taeda. Next base: position 11,389 of record APFE031726999.1, on the reverse strand, counting down.
ACACCATTTCACGAACCGTTTGTGACAAGTAAGAGTTGTATCCCTGATCTTTCATTTTATTTACTTTTTTATGCATTTTAAACAATGCTTTTTATGCTAGAAAGGAGGATTTAAAAACTTTAGGGTGTCGGTGACCATCGTGGGTATGGTCATCGGACCCACGATGGTCATGTTTGCACCTAAAGTCTTTCGTGATGCCATCAAAATGTTTTTAAAAACAGGTGCGATGGTGCCAAGGGTGGTTTTTAAAGAAATAAAACTCTCTTTTAAGCAAAAAATGATGATTTTGATCCATGAAAAAGGCATTAATAAGTGTATAAATGTCGTTTTGCGGGAGAATATGGTCTTTGAGTGGAAAGAAAGAGGCCATGAGGCTAAATATCATCAATAAGCTAAAGATCCTGCATGCATAAACACTTTGAGGGATTGTGAACTAATAAAATTCTTTAGGACCACAGGGTTAAGGGCTTAGGTGGAATTACTACCTTATCTGATCAACCTTTGGGATGTAGGTCAAGAGATATTCATCATAAAAGGGAAATAACTGGAACATGAGGAGATGGAAATATATTTTATCATGGGATTATCCCATCGAGGAGAATAGTTCAACTCTTTGGGTCTCGCCCAGTAGGTAAGCACACAAGGAGTCTAGTCCTAAGATATTGTCCTGGTGCTGAAATAACTAGCGGAGGTAAGGTGAAGATAACAACAATCACTAACAACCTCATCTTGAGAAAAATTTTGTTCACCATGTCATGGGTATCCGACATGCAAGCCTTGCATGAGGCTTCAAAATCTCAGTTCCAAAATTCTATCACATGTTTGACCCCCACTGTCTTCAACTAGTGTGGAGGCCTTTTGGCAAACATGAAGCAAAAACTGACCAAGGGTAAGCATGGACACCTGAAGAAATTTAGATTCAGTTCTATATTGGTGACCTTCTTTTTAGAGTGAGTGCCCCTCTTATGGTATCAGTGGGCAGAAGTACCACATCCTACCCCCCAAGATTTGAGACTCATGACATGAAGCCAGCTGATTCCTTGAGGAGGCACTGGTTGTAGGAATTTACAGGGTAAGTTCCTTAGATAGAACACCAAATGACATCGCTCACAAACAGATAATAGATCAGTACACTAGTATTCTTGACATGGTTAAAACTCTAAAAAATGGAAACAGTCCACGGCCTAAGCCAACATGGCCACTTCAGGAAATTTATTAATGTAAATGAAAGAAAATTTACATAAGCTTCTCTCATGAAGGGTCACCTTAGAAATGACCCTCCATGCTCTTTAAATAGAGATCATGGACCAATCGGGTGTTAAGACATGGATCAAGTGTCAGTAATACCAAGGAAAGAATGAACTTTCATATCACTTCATGTCTAGAACATATTGTAACCATCGGATTGTAAGTTACAAAAGTACATAGTAAAGAAACACACTTTACCTAACTCTATATTAGACCAAGTTATACTTAACTATTTCCTATGTGTCAAAATATCCTAACATCCCCCCTTAAGGAAAACTTGGGATAGGATTGAAGGATGTACAAACATGACACAATAGGAGAAGGAAGGAGGCATTAAAGCCTATCACCCCCTAGTGACAACTTCCTAAACTCCAACCATAAATTGAATTTTAGTAAACTTTGCCTCTATGAGAGCCTTTGTAAAGATGTCTGCAACTTGATTATCGGTTGAAAAATATTTCACTTCAATAACATCGTCATGAATGAGATTTCTAATAAAGTGCATGTGTAGTTCAATGTGTTTGTTGCATTGATGTTGGACTAGATCTCTGCATAGTTGAATGGAACTTTGATTATCACTCCAAATTGTAGTCAGATGTTGTTGCTGAAAGCCAAACTCTGACAGGATTAGATGAAGCCATAGGGATTCCCTACCATCTTCTATGGCGCCACAATACTCTACTTCTGAAGAAGAAAGAGAAATGGCACTTTGTTTCTTGCAAGCCCATGTAATAGGTCCAGAACCAAGAGTGAAGACATAACTTGTAGTAGACTTTTGATCATCAGGGTCACCAGCCCAATCGAAACCAGTGAAACCAACCAATAGATGAGATGCTTTTGCATTGTAATAAATCCCAAACTAAATTGTACCTCGAACATAATGAAGTATTCTCTTAGCTCCTTTGCAATGAATTTAATGTGGGTTTTGCATAAACGAAGCAATACGGCCAACAATAAAGGAAAGGTCAGGACGAGTATGGGTCAGATACAAAAGTTTTCCTACAAGCTGAAGGTATAAGGTAGCATCAACTTCAGGGGAAGTACAAGTGACTGAAATTTTGGCTACAGACTGAAAGGGAGAAGGGGATGGTTTATAGTCTTCCATGTGATAGTGGCATAGAAGATCACATGAATACTTGGACTAGGAAAGGGAAATACCTTCCTTGGATTGCAAGACTTGAAGACCAAGAAAATAATGCAACTGTCCTAAGTCTATCATTTCAAATTTCTTTTTAAGGCTAGACTTCACATGGTTTATAAGGTGGATCACTATCAATAAGGATAAGATCATCAACATAAAGAACAAGAATGATAAGAGACTTACCCACTTTCTTGGTTTAGACAATATTGTCAAAATGACACCTATAAAAGAGAGTATCTAAACGAAAGTTATCCATTTTGGCATACCAAGCCTAAGTGGCTTGCTTGAGACCATAAAGGGATTTCTTAAGCCAACATACAAGGATAGAGTCTATTTATATCAAGCTAGAAGGTTGTTCCATATATATTTCTTCATGCAAGTACCCATTAAAGAAGGTAGATTTAACATCCATCTGATGGACTTCCCATTTGAAAGAGGCAGCATGGGAAAGAACAAGGCGGACAGAATTCATTTTGGAAATAGGGGAGAAGGTTTCAGTATATTCAATGCCTTCAACTTGTGAAAAACCCTTAGCAACAAGATGAGCTTTATGTTTATCAACTTTTCCATCTGGTCCAAACTTGGTTCTATAAACCCATTTGCATGAACAAGTTTTCGTCCCTTTGGAATAGGAACAAGATCCCATGTATCATTTTCCAATAATGAACAATATTCTTCGTTCATTATTTCATCCCAATCTGGATGGCCTTAAGCTTCTGCAAAGGTTTTAGGATCACAATTCACTAAAGCTTGAGCTAATAAAGAAGAGGCTCTATCGAACTGAGAATGTGTACGTCGTTGATCTATAGGATCACCTGCAAGAGCACCTGATGCACCCTGAGTAGCACAAACCCATTTTGGAAGTTGTGGAGCTAAAGGAGGAGGTTGAGAAGGTGGGGGAGGATTGTCATCCTCGTTGTCATCATCTGAAGAAGAAATATTTTTAGAAGTATAAGGGATAGACAGAGGTGGAACATCTGCCAAACTAGGCTCGTAGGCCACTATATTTTTAGAAAATTTTACATCTCTTCTAATGGTAACATTTTTGGACTTAAGTGGAATAAGTCTATATCCTTTGACATCTTCAGAATATCCAACAAAAATACATTTTTCACTCTTAGGTTCTAATGCTTTATGTTTCTCATCTGGAATATGGGCCCATGCTTCACTTCCAAAAACATGAAAGTGACTTACATTTGATTTAATTGAGCTCCATGCTTCTTTTGGAGTGATATTCTTTAAAACCTTAGTAGGAGTGTGATTTACTATGTAATTTGCACAGTTAATTGCGTCTGCCCGAAAATTAAGACTAAGTCCTTTAGATTGAAGCATACAATTAGCCATTTCCTTTAAGGTGCGATTCTTCCTTTTAGATACACCATTTTTTGTGGAGTATATGGAATAGTATTTTGCATTTGAATTCCATGCTTAGTGAAAAAGTGGATGAATTTGTTGTTAACATATTCTCCGCCATTATCAAATCTTAGCTTTAGAATTTGATGTCCATAATTTTTTTCAACAAAGGCCTTAAAGACCAAGAACATGTTAAATAATTCACTCTTGATTTTTAAGAAGTATACCCAAGTGCATCTAGAGAAATCATTAATGAAAGTTAAGAAATACTTGTAGCGAGAGAATGAAACAACTGGAAGTGGACCATATAAATCACTATGCACAAGCTGTAAGGGGGTTGAGACGTGCCAAGAGGCACATTTTCAAAACTATCTCGATTATTGTTATAGACATTTTTGGGCACTTCAACCCCAATCATAAATGTCCATAAACTGAGGGCTCCTAAGTCCCTAAAAGTGTTGCTTCACTACCTAAAGGAACAAGGTCAGCTGATTACATCATCTCCCAGAAGTTCTCCACTAAAAACTCCTCATAATGGGCCAAAATTGGACCATACTGAAAACCCAGTGCAGAGTGCGATGCATCATCAACTTCCCATTGTACAAGGTAGTAATGCAATACTGAATGCCTCATCTGTAGGTGCCATGGTCAGGATAGACAAAGTGCGGAAAAATGCGAGGTGGAAGATCATGGAATCTTCAGAAGCTCCCTCTGACACTTGCCTCTCTCTTTGTTGACCAGGGATAGTAAGACATCACCATTCTCCAAGTGGAAGCAGGAACTATCAGAGAGAGGACACATCAAGACCCAGAAATGACTCACCTCCTTAAACATCTATATATGGATCCCTCATCACAGAGATCCGAGGCGGAATTTGGTATCTATAGAGAAGTGTTTTGGTTCTCCTAATGTATACATCATAGTGTTGGGTGTCATAACCTTACTTAGGTGAAAGAAGGTTTCTTGTGGAGGATGATGCGGGGTTAGACAGGCTTGTAATCCTCTGCACTTTCATCCTAAATAAAGCTATTCAAGTTTTCCTCCATATTCCTTGTATGTTTAACTTATATATGCATTTGTATGGTTAACACACATCTGGTCCTATGTTATTTATGAATATAGATCTTTGTTCTTCGATAGTAGTATGTTGTTGTGATTCCGCAGGTGCTCTTTGAAGCTGGGAAGACGAAGAAGAAGCGGCAAAGCTCTATCAGGAAGGAGAGGAAATCAAGTGCAAGACTAAGGTTGGTCTCCTCTGTTCCACTCCTATATATTTTCATAAAGGAAAGTGAATGTAGACTTTACTTGTTTGTTTCTAAGATAGTTACCAGTCTTAGTGGGAATAGCAACATCCGAGTGGACACTATTCCTGGTAAAAAAATGGCGACTCCACTGGGGAGTGACTAGATTGTTTGTTAGCCTATCTTTGTTTCTTTTATAAACTTACAAACGGAGCCTGAAGCCAAGCCAGCTAGCCTTCGAACTGCATTTGTTATTTAAATGCAAAGTAGATCAATGTTGCTTCAGTCTATCTCTGGGTTTTGTTAATGAATTAAACAATCGATCTGCAAACAGTTTAATTGCCCTAAGTGGTGGCTTTAGTAACCTCCTTAGATCTACCCTTGTGTTTTCCATATACTGACCATCACTTACTTGGCCTAAATCCCTGAACTGAATTGCAAATTATGAGTAAAAACTTGTTTAAAGTCTCGCACTGGTACCCTCACACCCTGCCTTCAAGGCAGTCTGTATGCATCCCACTTCCCGAGTGCAGTAGGTGCACTGCATACTTAATTCATTGTGTGACAGGTGCGATGGTCAGGGAAGGTTAACTTTACCTTCAGACTTTGATTTTTTCCTCACTTTATTATGTCCTATTCAGGATTTTTGTTGTCTGTGGTCAGTCTATCTCTATGAAACCCCCTTCTCTTACATTATTCCACCTCCATAGTGCAAATAACTATAAATGTTCTTATGTATTGTGCACCATTTTCAGTTCTCTTTTGCAAAAAGGTAGCATAGTCGAACTGTCGTTTCTTGATCTGGAAGTGTCGTAGCTATCGTTTTCAGTTTTAGAAGACAATCCCATTGTTCTTGATAGTTGATTATATAGTTACTATTGCATATGATTTGAATTAGTAGTTTTTAAAGTGTCGAAAAGCAATTCTCATTTCGAAATCGCAAAGTGTCTCTCTTACCTTCACTTCATTTTGAAAAGAAATTTGTTGAGTATTGTCACTTTGAAAAATAATTCAGATTTTCACATAACTTTCTTAGCATCATTCATACATTAAGAAGGTTGAAAACAAATACATTCATGTGCATTTGCATTTTGACTGCTTGGTTTGAATTAGTACAGTGCGTTTAGAGTGTGCTCTGTGCTCTTTGCTGAAAGATTCTTAACTTTCTTTCCTTAGTAGCTAGGATTTTCATTGCCAAAAGAAGATTAAACGTTTGTTTATCATCTTAGACTGCATTTTAGGAATTGTATACACATCACGCGGTGAACCTGAAAGGCAAACTTTTTAAGCAAGATCAACTTAAAATAAATTTAATGAATCTAACAACGCTTTGAAACCTAACACACAACATCTAGAGGTCTAAGCTAGAGACGTATTCTAGCATCGTAAAACCTGGTAACTGTTGTGTTCATTGTTGGTTGGGTGATTCCTCCACTCTGAGACGGCAAGTGCTAGTATGGAGTTGTGCTCCCACATACCGTCGAGTATATTTTGGGAGACCACAATAGGCTGCATCCTTTATCCTTAGGAAGCTATGTCTGCCTCCCTATTGATCGCAATGCACTGAACACAGCATTCGGGAAGATTGATTGCCGTACCGTAAAACGTATTCTGCAGTTTTGCGATTGGTTTGGTAATCCCCTCTGCCTAGATCTCCAGAGAAGTCCATTTTTCTCCTTTTCAGACTCCTTAAAGTAAAATTTCCTCTGAGCACTTGTCACTTCAGGCTCAATAAAAATCGAAGGCGACTAGAGTCATCTTTTGTTTTTTCTCGACTCTTTAAAATTGAAAAAACAAGTTGTGTCAAAGCGTCTAAAATTTACTTTAATCGGAATAACATCACAAATTCCCTCATTGGTCTTTAGGTTGAGAAAATGGAGTCTACCAACCAAGGATTTCCCCTTGGAGGAGATCCTAGTCCCTTCTCCTCTTGGGGAGGTTTTGGTGCACCCCATATGGCCACATTGTCACTTCCAGGGTTGACAATTGGTTTGCCTACCTGGCTCTTCTCTACCTCTGTCATTCAAAATCCCGTAATTCCTGAACAATCAAGTCAGCAACTAGATGACACTAGAGTTTCCTCCCAACCTTCTACTTTGTCTGATTCTCCCTCTCCTCCTTCCTCTTCGCTTGGTAAAGCCAATAAAGCTAAAAATCAAGTAACTGAGAAGAAGAAGAAGCAAAAAGAGAAAAAGGAAAAGAAGAAAAAGGAAAGAAAATCGAAAGGGGGCAACTAAGCGTCATCTAGCAAAAATCCTCACACTGCACTACCTAAACCTAAATCTCCTTGTGTCATTTGCAATGGAGACCACTATCACCGAGATTGTCCCTGCATCCCTCGAATCTTAAGGGACTGGTCTCCTAGTTTGCACAATCCGGTGTCATCAACCTATGATGATCATGTTGAATGCACACCATCACCCAGTGAAAGTGAAGCACCTGGACAGAAAAGGAATCCTAGATTTCCTTGTAAATTGTGTGAAGGCAATCACGCCGTCCACCATTTTCCCTTCCTTGACAAAGCCAAAAGAGTTTTGGATGAACGTCCTGCTTCACCGCTACGGCTTCCTCCTAGATATAGAAAACTCTTGCCAAGTCCTCCACTGGTTGAAAATCTGGCTGCCCATCATTGTGGTTGGCCGAAGTTTCTATCATTGAAAATGAACCCTTTGAATCCATACCAGAAGAAAGTCAAAAGGTCGAGACGGCAGTTGACCCGGTCTTGCCTTCAGAGTGTTCATCTTCGAATGATACCGTCACTGAAGAGAAAGCGAACGACACCGTTCAAATTCTTTTCATAAACATAGACTCTGATGAACTTGGGGGCATTCCACCCGTTCCTTTATCGCAGGAAGGAAGTTCATCGGAGTCATATCCATCCGTCTATTCGGTTCCACCACCAAGCAACCTAGTCATTTCCTTCAACTAGAATCTACTAGGCAGACCTCGTTTACCAACTGGTGTACCATTTAGAATCGTTGTACAAGCTTACAGAATGGTCATGGCTGGTACCATCATCGATGAAGGGGCTTCTGTGAGTATCCTTTCCTCAAATTCTTGGAAAGCGCTTGGTTCTCCATCGCTTTTGCCTGAAATGAGAAATCTGACAGGTTTCGACAAAAGAACCAGTCGACCTTTAAGGACCCTTCCAAATGTGCCCATTACATTGAGAAGGAAAACCGTTCACATGAACGTGATGGTAGTTCAAGGACCCTTGGATTATAATCTACTCCTTGGACACGACTATATTTATTGCATGGGAGCCATCATCTCCTCACTCTTTAGAGTAATTTGTTTTCTGCACGAAGGCAGAATGGTCAAGCTCGTAGACCAAATGTCATTCCTTGGTTCACGCATCACAAATAGTCAATTGCCATCCCTAAATGGTCTTTTCACACAAGGAATGTCTCATCGATCTCCAGTCCATCCACCTGATTAGTGCGAGTGATTCAGGAGGATGTGACTGAAACCCAGGGGGCATGCACCCTGGTCTGTTTCGGCAGGAAAACCTTGGGTATAGAGTGGGTTTCCGCGGGGGATATATGACTAATCTAACACACCCGTCCTCACAGGAAAATGGGATTAGGCTGGAATAAGATACCTTCGTTAAGGTTATGCTGAGTGGAATGCGTTTGCACCACTCCTCTTTGTCTATTTTGGTAGACATCACCATGAAAGCATTCGGTCTACTTCGCAGGGAACTTTCGTGGTAACCTGTAAATTTTTTGCTATACCTAGGGGCATGCAAACCTTTTCGCATGCATGCAAAGAGCAACTATTTATTTTTTAAATTTGTAGGACCTCTAACCCTTTAAACCCATAAGCCTGGTCGTTTCCTAGCTTGCATAAGGAAAGGATTCAAGGCAAAGCTTCAAAAGGTGCAAGCCTCTTCAAAATGGTACCTTGAATGGGACATCCTTATCATATGACTGGCGAGCAGTGTTACCGTAGGGTTCAAGCTCGTTAAAAAATAAACCCCCCATGAGTAGTTTTAGCGCATAGTTCAAGCTCGTTAAAAAATAAACATAAGTCATGAGCAAATGTTTCCCCTAGTGTTTAATCTCATTAAAAAATGAACTGGTAAATAACCATTGTGAATGCCTTATCGCCAACTTTTGAGCCTTGGTCGTGTTCTCATCATCACCTCTACTCTGTTTTTAGCCGATCATTCACCCCCATATGATTGTTTACCCCTTTGAGGAACATCTGCGGATGAGTGATTCTATTAGCCATCCTTGTGACACTGCATGATTGGAGAAATTCCAAAAACCTTAACCTGGAATCAGCTCTACCCGAACCGAATCATCCTCGAAACGAGTCCCTTTAACTCTTTCAACTGACGTAAAATATGAAAAATGCTGAGCGATTGGCCTCTCTGGCCTTGTTAAATTCGTCGGAAGTGCTATCCCTCCTCTAGATTTAATCTTTTGGAAACCTGAAGGGAATTAACATCTTCTATATAAAGATCGAGCACTTGTCTTGTTCGGCTCATTAAAACTATCGAAAATTCATCCCTTTTGTATTATTCTACACTTTTTCAGACTTAAGGGATTACATGATGAAAAAGAATCGTTGGAGTCTCCTTTCTGTTCCTTTCAGACTCTCTAAAATTAGAAGGGACTGAGTTATCTTTGTCGTTAAACTCGTTAAAACCGAATAGCAACAAACTCGTCCAAATGGATGAGAACAAGTTTCACTGTCGCTAGGCTCGCTAAATTATAGCAACAGGTTCACCTGAAGGGAATATTATAGAAAAAGCATATGTTATCCTCCTCAAGCTTGACAAAAATAAAGAGGTACTGGTCAGCAATGACTGGGGAAAATTGGGAAGAAAAC
>APFE031726997.1:0-26236 GCA_000404065.3 Pinus taeda | reverse complement strand
GAGGAAAACCTTAACAAGTATTTCAAAGGTGTATATAAACATCCTTCTCTGAAGGGACAACATATTATGCTCTCAATAAGCTGATATCCCTCTTCCAACCCCATGAAATAAATAAGTGCCTATGCACAGTTATTTGAACAAATAAAATATGAAAAAATGAAATAAAAGATGAAAGAAGAGAAAGGCTTCCTACACAAGGAGGTGAAGCAAGAACTCCACTAGGGTACTGTCCAGGGTCGTTAGCAGTGGAGAAATTCTTGTGTTCCTGAAATGACTCAACCGCGGTATTTTTTAGGCCTACTAGCAATGGAGCAACACCATAGATGAAAACTAATACTCTGAAAATCTATTTTACTTGTGCATTTCCTCATCCCCAATAGAAACAATTCAGTTTGACTTGGCTTGGTATGTGTGCTATTGATAAAGAGAATGGTAGGGACTATATATTTAACTCAAGTTGAGTGAATAAGATGTGGTAATTAATGAACTGAACAATACCTCCAGAAGAGTTAGACATTTTTTCATGAGATAAGATCCATACAGAGAGTTGGAGTTCAACTAGTGTGTCGCCAATGTTGTAGTGGCTACAACCACCCTCAAAAATTTTGCATATGCTTCGATTTTTTAGCCTCCCTTCTTATCCACAAGAGCTCATATTGCACTAATCCAGGTATTCATACTTTGACTGAGACTCATATTTTTCATTTTTCTTGTGTTTTCACACTTAGTTGATCTTTCTAACTCACAAGTTGATCTCCCAACTTCGTCTCACAGTAGTTTTGGGCTTGCCTCTAGAAGTTGTGCAATCCTTGAGGGAAATCAGCCTTGATGATAGGAATTGCACAATCCTAACTGGAAGTCAGCCTTGAGCTCATAAAATGCATAGTCATGGAAGGCAGCCTAGTACTGAGCCCAGTAACTTCACAATCTCTCACTAAGCTTAGAAACTATGTAGTGCACTGAGACGAAAAGTTTTCCAGTTCACCAGAACTATGATGTCTTTCTCAGAAGTGTGCATGGAAAGTTTCTCTGGCAAAAGAAAAAAATACCTAAAAAATAGGGATCCATTTTTAATATCCCGAAGGAGGAACTTTTTCTATTTTTAAAAACTTCCAACAAGTGTCGCTTTTCCTTGATTTTAGGCATGTGCATCATAAACCCTAATTTTCCCAAATTTATTTAATCAACACTTCTAGATCTCATTTTCACTTTCAATCTTGGATCTCTAGCATTCCCGAGGAGATCAAGGAACCTTTGATACAATCGTCATCGCTTTTCGGGGTGAGTTTCACTTTTGTCGTCTTTTGCCGCTTCTTTTGTCTCTTTTGTCATTTTTTTTGTGAGGTTTGTCTCACTTATTTCTCTTCATAGTTTCTAGAATTTCAACTTGTTTTAACTTGTAGAAGTGTTGTTTTAACTTTTAGATTTACTTTCCCAAGTGTCACATTGGTTTTCCTATTTTTGCATCTATGGTCATTGTTACAACGACTCCCCTCACATACTTGATTTTCCTTCTGTTTGATTAACTGCTATAATTTATTTACATGATTTTATTCATACTTACTTAGGTCTACACTCAAGATCACACTCTCAGATCTTCTCATTTTCCACACTTCCCTTGGTAGGTTTTTACATTTCCTAGTTGGGCATTATGTAATCCTAAGCTCAATACACAAGCTTGGCCTCTAGAATTGCATAGTGCGGAGTCTAAGATAGATCCAAATTCACACTGCACATTTCCAGGAGCCAGCCTATCACCTTGGCCATTGAGAATACACAATGTGCAGTCTCTCCCAGACCTCTTCCCAAGCTAAACTGTGCATTGTAGAGTTTCAAACCAAAAGCTTTGACCTTGGCTGCTAGGATTGCATAGTGCATATATCCCATAAGAAATTAGTCCCTCTTTCCAATGAGAATTATGCAGTCCTCCCCATCAGATGCCAAGATTACTTCTTGATCATGCCTTGTAAGTAGATTTTCTTAAGACTAATATTTGCCTGCCATGAGTGTATTTTCTATCCCAAAGGTACAATAGTTGTTGAACACCTCTCCAGCAGTCACTGTTGCCATGGAACCTAAGAGAGTTGCTTCAAAAGAAACCACTGAAAGTAGTACTGGGGAAGCAGTTGAGAAAGTGTCAGTAGACTCTCCAGTGTATGCAAATACTCATCTATTTATAGAAAAGGGATCATCACTGACTTGGTAGTAGCTTAAATATGCTTTTGCAAAGGACTTTGAAACAGACTTAGAGGACTAGCAGGTGTATCTCAGCATTTGACAGTTGGGATTATATAAGGTTGCATGCAAGTATACATCCTTCCCATGTGTATATGTCATCAGTTGTATTGTCCCACACATTGATGAGAAGACGATGACATTGAGTAGTTCTAGTGGACATAAGTTCTTGAGCTTCCGGGGAGAAGACTATCAGCGCATGTATCACTTGCTCGAGCTAGTAGAGTGAATGGACTCACTTTTTTATGCCACCCATAGCTATGTGAACACAAGAGACATTGTCAAAGGTTGGGTGAAGGATCCATCAAAGTTTTGAAAAAAACCCACCGATGTGTATAGGACAAAGTCCCTCAGGAAGGCCTTCCAGCTCTTGGTTATCTTCGTGTGTAGGATCCATGTTCAGTATAGGATGAAAACCTTTCCTGAAGGGTGGGAAGTCTTATTGGAGCAAGTGGTGAATGAGGGGAAGTCATTTAACTAGTCATATATGTTGGCTTGATAGTTGAAGGCCCATGTAGCACAGGCCTGGAATTCTCCTGAGGGTGAGAGACCAAATTTCTATATGTATGCATATTTACTAGATGTAATTTGTGCACAACATAAGTTCCATGGCATGAACTAGACTTGGACACCACAAGAGCCTGTCATGCACGTCTATTGCAAGATGCTTTCGGATTGGATTTGTCAAGGAGTAATGGGATAACTAACTGACCACTTCATCATCCCATTGCACAAGATTATCTTTGAAGAAGATTCACCTTGCATGTCACGAGAAGAAACAGAGGCAACATCAGACATCACAGATTAGTATGGCTCACCAGGTGATGCCTTCATTATTGTGTTTGGTGGAGATAATCCTTTGTTTGTTTTACCAAGGTATGCCATTGACAAACTTGTCATGCAAGAAGTATCATATCATCTCACCACAGGGTTATCAACAACGTTGCACAGGAAGAAGAAAGCACCATGGCCCACTCTTCCTTTGCAAATTGGATTATACGAGATAAATAACTTGAAAGTCACAAATGTTGAGGGAAATGAGATAATGAGGTTTGAATTTGGTACTCTAGACTTTAATCCATATGATCCCCGTGGGATTTGTAAAGACCATTATGTGAGAGCTTACTTTTTGTGGATCGTCGGGGCATTCCATTGGCCAAAGGAGGATCCGTGGAGGTATTGCTACAATGCCTCTAGACTCCATGAACTATCATTTTAGTAGGAACTTCATAGGCTGCTCCATAGATGGCAGCAACTCTGGAAGCAACAGCAGCATAAGGCATCAATCTCGTGTAGGAAAAGGGAAAGAAGAGGATTGCTAACATTCCAGAGGGAGAAAAAATTTGCAAGATGAAAGCAGATACTATTATCATGAAAGCAGCTTTGGCAATAGAAGAAAAGAGGAAGAAGAGAAAAGGAAGAGAGAAAGGTAGAGGTTACAAGAAGAAGAATTGAAGCTACAGGAGGCAGAGCAGAAGTCGAAGAAATAATAGGAGTTGAGGAGGAGAGAATGAGAAGAGAAGCGAAAGTAGGGGGAAGAACAAACGCAAGGTGCAATGACAGAGGAAATAGTGTCGATACAGGTTGAAGAGCAGGAACATGACCAACCAAACATTGAGGAGGAAGGTGAACAGATGCAAGATCGGGAGCTTACTCAGCAGATTGAGAAATCGATTGAAGTGACAGATATGGTGATGGAATAGGAGCCGAAAAATGAAGATGTCGATTTGATGTCGAGTGCACCACAGTTCATCCCACAATCTCCACCACCTCCAACAGTAGAGCCAGCCCCAAGCAAGGAATGGGGTTGTGTTCCCCTTGATGGTGATCTGGTAATGGATGTGTATAATCTATCATTCGAAGAGTTCTAAAGGAGGATTTTATGAGAATAGAGAACGAAATTTCTGGATGATCATGCATCACCTACATTCCTTGGAGAAAGAGTGATAATGTCAGACACCAAGAAGCATCCACATCCATTAATAAAGCCAATTTGGCCTATGCAGGAGAAACAAGATCAAACATTCAGTATTTGACGCCCGAGAATGAACAATTTGGATAGGACTTGTAGGCTTCTAGGCAAGAGGAAGAAGAACACGTGCAGTGGCACAGAATGTAGTTTCTACACAAATTTACTTAGAGGATATAAGATCAGTGATACTTGCTGAAGTATCAACACTCAAAAAAACCATGTAGAAGCACTATTAGGGTTTTATCACTGTACATAAAGTAGTTTTTCGTTTTCATGGCTTACAGCAACGGAGCAAAGATTTTGTTAAAATGAACAAGAACATACTAGTTCCTGTCACCTATGTGCAAGAGTGGACAATGAGATACAAAGGGGCACCACTTGACTTAGTGAAGAAATGAAGCCGAGGGCAGAGCTGGAGAAGTGAAAGTTCATATGTTGATTCAGAACAACAGGAAACTTGCCTCATTCATTGGTAGAATTTAGGCCTCATATGTATGATTTTTCAGTAGTTTGGATGTCTTGGTGAGAACACACTAGATCCCATTAGTCAATTTATTCACCAAAGCTGAATCTAGGAACCAAGTCTAACAGGAGATCGAAGAGTACTTGGAGCAGTTGAGACAGATTGCCACCAAGGAGGATTTAGAGCTGAAACAACAAAACATGCAGAAGTACATCAGTGGTCCTGTCCAAGTCAGAACAATGTTAATCATGCTTCAAAATGAACTTGAATCTGGTTCCAAGACATTGTACCCAGATGCCATGGAGGCTAGAGTCCACTTCCAGCTAGACACCATTAAACAGTTTGGGGACATCATCACACAATATCAAACTTGGCACCAATATGTGACTGTTATAGCTCCAAGTATCACCCTTGGTATTTGTGATGCTTGGTTTATGGCCTAGGGCAACCCCTCCTTCCAGACTTGGTCCAAATATTTGAAAAACAATGTTTTACTGCCTGTACGCTACTTTTCCTTGTGATAAAAGTGTGTACATGCGAGTTAGTCAATACCCAACCCGTGTATATGTGTTAAAACACTTTAAAAAATACATTTCCTTAACTATGGGTGGAGTTCATGGGTTTTACCTGTTGATTACCTCCTAATTCCCGTGGCCCAACTATTCCCAACTATTTCCCAACTAAAAAACTAATTGGGAGAAGTATAAATAAGACTTCTATGGGAAGGCCTTAAGGAGGAGAGAAGAGATAGAATTACTATACTGAGATTATCCCCTAATCAAGTATGAAGTATCCCTGTGCTTCAAGCACTTCCCCAAGTTCAGGAAACCCTTGTTTCCTTGAGTGTTGATACTCTCCCACTTGCTTGAGATATCATGGTATTGGTTATGGAAGGAGGTTGTTGAAGACTGGGACTGGATGGACCTAGAGGACAGTTCTGCTTAGAGCCGAAAGAAGGAGACTAAGGTGAACTCTTTCCATGTTTATTATAGTTTTCTACAATAAAAAGAAATGTTGTCTTGTTCCCGAGATTGACCTTGTTTATGCATTAGATGTTGTTGTAACTCATGTATGAATGCCATTTAGATGTATAACTAATCATCTTACTTATATGCTATAAAGTTGATTTCATTAAAATTCTTTATCTATATGCTGCTATGTATGCTCGGATTGGTTAATTTGCAAATTCGAAGATCATGAGGAGTTACAAAGGGTCTGAATCATGTTGGAACTACCCAAATGAAGGACAAATGGGTATGTACATCCATACATAGTTTGTTTATTTAAGCATGTTGCCTAAGTTGTATGCGTGTTTCTTGCTATATATTACTCTTGCTCTATTGGGGTTCTGACCCAAAGCCCTAGGGGACTTATTCCCGTAACAAAATTGGTGACTCCACTGGGAATAACAATCTTGTTATTCCTAGTTTGGGTTGTTCAGTGTTAATCAGGGCTCAGTTCTTGGTTTGCTCGTTGTGTCAGTATTTCCTACTCCTGTGGGAACTCAGACCTCAAGTCTGATCTTTTTTATCAAGCCTTGTTTTTTTTTTCTTGCAAAGCTTAGTATACACACCATTGTTTGTTTATAGAACCGTATACACACTTGTTTCTGTGAACTGAAATCATGTATACGCGAGTTTCTTTTGTCAGAAGCACGTGTACACAAACTTGTGCTGGGACACAGTCACGTATACCCTTTTTTTCATGCTTTTTTCAAATCTTTCTACCCAGAAAGATTTGTTTCGTGGTTTGTTTGGTTTCTGAGTGGTCAGTTTCTGTCTTCAGAATTTAATTATTCAATGAGCTTACTGTTTTGAATTCTCTCCTGCTTTGAAAAGTTTTTGGCCTAGGTTTGCTTTTGAGTGAGTTTTAAGATTTGTGTTTGAACAAACAAGGATTCTTATAGAGGTTCTTGATCGTTCTGGTCTTCCGAAATAGCAGATTGTTTTCAATCTTGGTGTCAAATTTGATTATTGGTCTACTCGCTTTACTTTCCATCATTTCATGGCCTTGCATCTTTTCTTGCTTTTCGAAATTTTCTTTTTGATGAATTTTAAAGTGTGTCTTTCCTGACCTCTTGGTCAGTTTCTCAAAGCTCTTTTGCTGCTTTTGGATCGTTTAGTGCAATTTGAAGCCCTTTTTTGTTCAAGTTTTCATTCAGTTTGAATTGATAACTTACAAAGTTTCCTTGTGCTTTGCTTTCGGTCTTTGAGTCTTTAGTGGCATTTTGAGTGCTTTTGAAAAGTTGTTTTCATTGTTTCTTGAAAAAGAAAAGTTCTTAAAAAACATTGTTTTTGCTTTCTTTTTCCAAGTTTTCTTTTGGTTTCTTTTGGTTTTTGAGAGTGATTTGTGATCTTTTTTATTAGTCCTTCTTGTTTGGGGAATATTTTGTATTCAAAATTCATATTCTTTTCAAACACTTAAGTTAGCTTATAAACAATTGCTTTCATTTCTTTTTAGAGTAATCTAGGATTTTGCATTATCATGTACAACTTGCATTAGGGTAGTTTTGCATGATTAAAGCATCAATAGTATTTTTAGGTTTTGTGAGTGTGAAGTCTGCTATAAGATAAGAAAAGAAAAAAGTTTTTTTGCTTTATAGAAGTTTCTTAGAACCCAAGTAGAAGTTGCTTTTCATCAAAGAACAAACAAGTGCATTTCATATAAGTTAGTTTTTCATTAGTTTCTTTTGCGTCATACAAACACCATTAGTTTCATTTCCATATTGTCCCTTTGACTTAAAAGAACAACCACTTAAAATCAAGAACTTAATAAAATAAACTAGAACTTTTTGTATTGTCATCAGAATACACCAGCAAGTTTTAGGTTTATTTAGGGCCTTGGATTAGGCGAGAGGAGAGTAAACTCTCCAAGGCCACTCTAAATTGTAAAACATAGAAGTCTGATTAAAGAGTGAAATCCAATAGCGTTAGGGAGACTGGGAAAGCTCCTTGACTGGGAGTTAAGCATGAGAGTTTGTGAAGATAAGGATGAGAGATACCCCCTCTCTTACTTGTCGGATCTTATCTCACTAGTTGGTGTCTTTAGTTGGCTATCCTAGGGATTTACACAGGTGGCTGTGGAGGGGAATCCCGTGGTACCTAAGGTTGACGTTGCATCATGTTCAACAGTACTTCTAGAGGGCACCCTTGCGAAGCTTGGGGGCTTGCACCGGCAAAGGTTGTTGTCTAGAGATCAGTGTAACTACCTCTGATACCTTAGTTAGTAGCCATGGGGCATAATTACCCCAGTCTATTTTCAGAAGGCCCTTTTTATTAACTTTCTTGTATTTTGGTGTCTGGTCCTAATCACACACAGTGGAAATAGTTGGAATTTGTTTGATTGTTGATCTCTTTAGGGACATTTTTAGTGTGTGTTATGTGCTCCTAGTCGGCCTAGCTTTCAATTTTCTTGAGTCTTTAAGTAGATCTTATAAAAATAATTCAAAGTGGCTGAATGACCACCTAGATGATCCCATAGACTTCGTGGGCTTTCACCTGCGAGTCCAGAGCCTTCTCCTAGAAGGCATAGGATCGATTCTACCAGTGGTTTTCAACCAGTGGAAGCAGGAGAATCGGAGATTGATATTCTACTTGGGGGCATTAGTTCACAATATAGACTTGGTACTACTATAGAGTTAGAGAGGAACACACCAGTTCTTTATCGAGTACTCTTCCAGTCAGAAGATAATATTGAAGTAGAAGAGCTTTCAGAGTCGGTTGCGGCTCTGAATTCTCCTCTCCCTCCTGATCATCCAAACGTATTGTTATACATTGGAACTCCAACTCACAGGCCTTTGAGCCCAAGTCCACACACATCTATCCCTTCGATGACCACTGCTGGAAGCATAGCATCCACCATGAGTGTTGCGAGTATGCAGACTCCGATATCCTTGTAAGGGGGAGGAACTATTTCCATCCCTTCTAATACTCCTAACACATCCTTATTTGGGTCTACTTCCATTCCGTCGATGACTGGAAGTTCCCAAGCTAATGCATCCAGTTTTGGATTTTTCCCTTTTGGAATGCCCTCTCAAGGTATTCCTTCAGTTCCATTGAATGTACCATCAATTGCCTCCACGTCCATGATGACTGGATTGGCTTATTTTTAGGGTTTCCCATTTGGAAGTGGTCATATACCACATTCCAATCTGACAGTAGGGTTTATGCCTTTTCCTTTTACAAGTCAAGGTAGTAATCCCTTTCAGAGTTGGACAAACCCTGCAGTTAGTGGGATAGGAGCTGGGAATATGTTTTTTGGCCAACAAGGGAATGTGTCGTACTCCTCAGTCAATTCATTTCAAAGTTTTCCACCCTTAGCTAATGCTTGGAACCCTTACCAGGGGCTGTCAGCTCCTTACAATACTTTGTTAGGGGGAAAATTTACTGGTTACGGAGGATTTCCAGCTAGAGTTGATCAAACTCTGAGTTTTGTTAGACCACAAGGGTCACCTTTTGGTCTAGTAGGTTCTACCAGTTACTTCGGGAAACCTGGTGCCTTTCAAAACCCAGATCATTCTTTTTAGACTTTTGTGAAACCCACCCCATCTGGGTGGAATCCCCAAGGTCCTCCATGACTTCTGTTTTTGGCCACGCTTAATCTGCTAGACTTGACTAAGCTAAGAAATGATCCAATTAGGTACCATCCGACTTGGCCTCCAGTCCTAACCAAACTTCTCTCGGATATTTTGAAATTCGAAGGGAAGAATGGTGAAGATCCGGGCGACCATGTAACCACATTCCGTTTATGGTGCTCATCCAACTCCCTGATCGATGATTCGATTAGGTTGAGGTTATTTTAGTGCACCTTAACAGGGAATGCAACTAAGTTGCATATAGAGTTGCTAGGGGACACCTTTACTTCTCTCACTGATTTGGCTAACATTTTCTTAAACCATTTTCAATTGCCTGTCCGTTATGAAGCCGGAACTGAGCTTCTGGCCAATTTCCATAAGGACACGGCTACTCACATTTATGATCATATCTAGGAATGGAGACAGAAAAAAAGGCTCATCAAAGCTGAAATTCCACCTAAATTTTGTCTCGACTAGTTTTTAAAATCATTACAACCAGAGATCTCCAAGGATGTTTCTATGTCCAACGTTTATTCCGAAGAGCAGGCTATATTTCACACCCAGTAGTTAGAACTGATATATTCTGAGTCTAGGACTCTTTAGAAAATCATACTTGATGCTCCTCGATCCACGGTTAATGTAGCCAATCCGAAGCCAAGCCCTCACAGTGATGGTATAGTTGGATCGGTTGATGCAAGTACAGTGAACCTTTTGAACCAATTGTAGTAGTTGTCTCTACAAACTGCCTCTTCTAATTAGGCTCCACCGTCTACTCCTTCACCTTCCCAACCTTCTTCCCTAAACGTCATCCAGGCCTCTAACACCAAAGGAAATCAACAATCTAATGGGAAGAAGAAGGGACAAGGTAAAAATAAGAATCAGGAAGGGAAGGGTAATGCAAACCAGCCCGACAATGGTGCCGATGAGGGTAGAAAAGAGTCTAAGAAGAAAGTTAAATTTCCATGCAAGTTGTGCAATGGAGATCATTTGACTCATCTCTGCTCGAAAATTCAAGATGCTCAGTGCTTGTTAGTGCAGAAAGGGTCTTCTAGCTCCCAAACTGTCTTAACTAACCCTTTCCCCCAAGGGCAACAGTTGGTTGCTGATGCAAACTCAAACCCTAGTACCTCTACAGGGGGCAACCAAGAAGGGGACAATTCCTCAAATGTTTCATGATGATTTCTCATGTCAATGTGGCTACATGGTCACATGATTATGGTGAAGCAAAAACATCTAAGGATAAATCTATTCCTAGAACTATGAATCCACTTCATATTAAGTGACCCTCTTTCAAGTCTATTCCTCAGATACCGAAAGGTTCCTCCAAGCGCATGACTATTAACCCTAATTCTAGGGCAACCTAAAACTACTCGATTGTAGAAGATCTTGCTCAAAGTCCTTGCACTATGTCTGCTTTAGAGGTACTCCAGTCATGTCCTCCTCAACGAAATGCTTTGATTTCAGTGATCAGGTCAGTAGATCCAAAAAATTCTTTAGTGCTCACTTTTGATATGCTCAATGTCAAAAAGGGACTTCCTCATCATATGGATTTTCAAATAAAGTCTACTTACCAGAAAACTAATATTTTCGAACAGTTGTAGATGAGGAAGCTTCCACATGCGTAATGTCTATGTCATGTTGGAAGGCCATTGGATCGCCTTCAGTTGTTCCTTCACCCACTCTCTTGATAGCAATTGATGGACATTCTCATAGGCCACACGGGATTTTCCCAACCTTTCCTATATGTGTTGGAGGAAAGGTCGTTAATATTGAAGTAGAAATCATTGATGCCAACCTAGATTACAATCTCCTCTTAGGGAGGAATTGGATTTATGAAATGGATGCCATAGTGTCATCTTTATTCTGCATCCTCTGTTTTCCTAATGAGGGGAGAATTGTTAAAGTTGATCAATTGGATTATTCTCCAGGTGACCCTCAGGCAACTTCAGATTCTATGATTCCATTGGTTGATAACCCCTACCAACCTATCGAGAATTTAGGAGTTGGGATGTACTCTTCATTAATGGGTATATTTGATCTTCCCACTCCTATAGCTAAAATCAATGCCATTTCATCCTCCAAGGAGTCTTCACAGGAAGAGTTCTTTCGAACTCATTATTTTTCAGACCCTTGGACCTTACATTCGCCTACAACCAATTAGATGAAGGGTAGGATGGCAGAATGGCATTCCCCATGTCTGTAGCAGAGCTTAGATATCAATCGATTGTTAACTTTGTAGACAACCATCCTATTCCTTTTTCATAGGAGTTAGATGGTGATGTGGCTCCAGCTTGGACACTTGACTCTACTTCTACTATGGATTTCTTAGATACGGTTTTACCATCTAAGGAAGTGATTTTAGAAGTGATGATGGGTGTAGATCGACCATGGGAAGATTTACATCATCATTCATATTTTCTTCCTCCATTGCAGGAAGTCGAATCGAAGTTCTCCAATCTTCTTACTAGCGATGTTTGTATGATTTCAAACCCTTTGGCTCCAATACACATACGTGCCGAAGGTAATATGTCAGTCATTTCAAAAATCATACCAATAAACATCTCTAGGAACCCTAATCTGATAAAAAATGTCTTCATCAAAGCCGAGTGTTCCCTTGAAGAGATTCAAATTTACACCGACCTATTTAAAGAGTTTTGGGATGTATTCACTTGGTATTATGAAGAAATTCTTGGTATTGATCCCTCCATCATTCAGCATGAGATCAAGACATATGAAAATGCCAGCCGATTCATCAGAAGCTTCAGCCGATCAATCCTAGGAAATAAGCAGCTATTAAAGCTGAAGTAGAAAAGTTTCTCAAGGCGGGTTTCATACCCCGTTCCTCTAATAGACTGGGTTTCTAATCCAATCCCAGTTGATAAAAAACAAGGAATGATTTGAGTGTGCATTGACTTTAGGGATTTGAACAAAGCTTGTCCGAAAGACAACTACCCCACACCTTTTATTGATCATATAGTTGATGAATGTGTGGGTAATGAGATTTTCTCGTTCATGGATGAATTCTCTGGTTATAGTCAAATATCTATTCATCTGGAAGACCAACATAAGACAACTTTCATTTGTCCCTGGGGTACCTTTGCATACAAAAAGATGCCTTTTGGTCTTAAAATGTTGGAGCTACATTTCAGCGGGCCATGTCTTATGCTTTCCATGACATCAAGCATGTCATCAAAGCATACTTAGATGATTTAGCTGCTCGTTCTCAAAAGAGAATTGATCATCCTAGTCACCTTTGGTTAGTTTTTGAGAGATGTCGATTTTACAAGATCCGATTGAATCCAAACAAGTGCGTTTTCGCAGTTACATCTGGTTGGTTGTTAGGGTTCATTGTATCAACTGAAGGGATTCGAGTTGATCCCTTCAAGGTTGAGGCAATAATTCAGTTGCCTCCCCCATCTTCCATCCGACAACTTCAAAGTTTCCAAGGAAAGGTAAATTTCTTGAGATGGTTTATAGCAAACTACATTGAGATAACTAAAGGATTTTTGCATTTGCTGAAGAAAGGAGTTCCATTTTTATGGGATGACTTTGCACAATGATCTTTTGATGCCTTGAAGTAGGCATTAATCTCTGCCCCACTTTTGAGTCCACCGGATTATGGTAGAGATTTCCTTTTATATCTTGCAGCAACAGAATCAACCATAGGTATGGTTCTGGTTCAAGAAGATGATGCTCTCACGGAGCATGTGATTTACTACTTGAGTCGATGCTTGGTAGGCCCTGAACTACACTATTCTCTGGTTGAGAAATTGGCCTTGGCAGCTGCCCATGTTGTCCAGTGGCTTCGTCATTATCTTCTGCTACGCAAAATGTTTGTCTTAGAGGTGGTCAATCCTTTCTAATTTGTCCTCAGTAGGCAAGTGATTGGGGCAAATAAAATTGATGGATTGTTATTTTACAAGAATTTTATCTCAAGTTATTGTCAGCCAAGTCTAAGAAGTCATTGGTTTTTGCAGAATTAATTTCTAAGTTGCCTTTTGAAGAATATATTGTTTATGAGGAAATTTTCCCAAAAGAACATCTATTCCTCATCTCTTCACAAGATCCTTGGTATGGAGATATCATCATCTATCTCTAGACTTCGAAGTCCCCCCCTACTTCCTCCAAGGATGAACATTGAAAATTACGTCACCTTGCTAAGAAATATGTCATCATTGGTGATACATTATATCGTTGAGGGGTTGTTTCAATCCTTAGGCATTGTTTAAATTTAGAGGAAGAAAAGTCTGTGATCAACGATTGCCATAGTGGAGCTTGTGGTGGTCATCTATTGAGGCTTGCTACAGCCCATAAGTTCTTGTGTGTCAGTTACTTTTGGCCTTTGATTTTCAAAGATTGTATTGAAGCAGTCAACCATTGCCACCCTTGTCAAGTCTATACTCGGAAGATGTGCACCATCTAGCTCCTCTTTTCCCTGTTATCACTATTGGTCCTTTTACAAAGTGGGGCATTGACTTTACCACTTGTAATTCGCCTTCAGTGATGAATCAAAAGTACATTATAGTGGTCGTAGATTACTTTATGAAGTGGGATGAGGCCATGCCTACTTATAAAAACAATAATGAGACAACAACATTATTCCTCGTCAATCAGATTATTTCACGTTTCGGTATCCCGAGAGAGATTGTCATTGACCATGGAAATCATTTCTAGAACCAACTGATGACCAAATTGGCTCTTAAATTGGGCTTCCAGCAGGTGGATTCATCTTCGTATTATCCTCAGGCCAATGGGCAAGTTGAAGCCGTGAATAAATCCCTCAAGACGATCCTGCAAAGGACAATTGACAAAAATTGCTCCAATTGGCACATCATGTTGTACCTGACTCTCTGGGCATACCGAACCTCAGTAAAGACTGCTACCAATTTTACACCTTTTCAATTAGTTTACGAGCTGGAATCTATTTTTCCTATTGAATGTGAAATTCCATCTCTTAAGCTAGCTATTGAGCTTCTTCTAGAGACCCCTAGTCTCGAAGAGCGCCTTGTTCATTTGGAACATCTTGATGAGCAGCGTCGAGATGTCGCCATAATAAACGAGGCCCATAAGAAAAGGGTTAAAACTCAGTATGAAAAAGCTGTCTGTCCTCAAGTCTTTTCTGAAGGCGACCTTATCTTGGTTTATGACCAAGATAAAGACACCTTGGGGGCAGGCAAATTCAATTCTATGTGGTATGGTCCCTTTATAGTAAAATGATTTTTAGGAAAAGGGGCTTATGAATTATTTGATTTTGAAGGGAACAAGTTGGCGGAGCCCCGAAATGGGCTCTACCTCAAGAATTATTTTTCTTAGGTTACAACTGAGCAATGGCTTCTTTGTATATTTTGTATTTCTGTACATATTTTGTCGGGAGTTTTTGTGATATCAACACTTTTTTGATCTACTTTGTCAGATGTTGATGGATGACTTGGTCTATTTCAGATTCGTTGATGGTGCTAGTCGACACACTCGGAATCTCACTTCCACAGCTTGGGTGATTTATTATCCATCTAGTCAGTTGATGGGTCAAGGGGAGTATCTATTGGTTCTACTTCAAATACTATTGCCGAATATACTACCGTTATTAATTTACTATCAAAAGCTATTTCTTATGGAATTGATTCGTTGGTAGTGTATCTTGACTCACAACTGGTAGTGTCACAATTAAATAACATTTATCAGGTTCGGGATCCTTATTTATATCACCAATTTTTTAGAGTGAGGGTGTTGCAAATATCATTTGTTTATATTACTTATTTGCACATTCCATAATCTAAAAATTCATTAGCAGATTCTATCTCTAATCAAGCATTAGATTGGCATATCAATCATTCATCAAGTTAGAAACAAACATCAAAAATTTGGAACTATCTATATATATATATATATATATATATATATATATAGCATAAAGCTACCCGTGTGTACATAAAGTGTTCGAAAATAATATACAAAATCGGGACTAAATGCCCATAATCTTGTCCAATCTATCTATCGACCCAGCTCAGGATGAGCGGCTAAGAAGGTGACTACTGTGTTGGCCACACACCGAAGTATGCGAACCTAGTCTCATGGTACTCCTACCACGCGACGCTACATCTCCTCAGGTAGGTCTTCTACGGCAACCATCGGTACCTGGTGAGTCAATCTCACCAAGTTTCTTTGGACTGCATATAACACCCTCTCTATCTCAGCAGTCGCCTCTTCGGCACCTCTTCCGCGACGCCTGTGCCACAGAAATCCATCTAGTCTTACTGGACCCACATCTGAAACATGATCATAATGTCAATATTTTAATCCCACCAAAAAATATTTCTAAGTTCATTTTCATATTTAAAAAACATAAAAAAAAAATCTTAAAAATTGATAAAAACTTAAATAATGGTTACCTATCTCTCCCCATGCTACGTTTGGTGGTAGCACCAAGTCTGGATCTCCTCTAAAATCCATGCTAGCATAGGGATAGTCGTCCACAGCCATGATTTGTTTTTTCCACCAGGAGAAGAATTCATCATCAAAAGTAGTCCTTGGCACATCCCTGCCTCCAAGGCGTTTCTTCAAATTGGCCCACCTACCCATCCGAGGATCTTGGGGGCTACTGATAGAGACTGATACCTTGGGACGTAGCCCAGGCACCTTCTCAAAGAAGAAGGAGCATAAAATAGTCCCATATCTGAAATTTTTGGTCTAACCTTTCTGAATGGAGGACAAATGGCTCTTCATATTGGTAAGAAGAGGTGTACACCAATCAAAAACAATGGTGAGGAACTCCATGGCCAAGCTCATGGATACTCATGAAGCTTGGTGTAATGAGGCTAATCCGTTTATCCTGGCGATGGTGAATAGTAGAATCCTCGTGAAGTTCTCCACATGTTTTATTGGAATCTGACTTCCAATTTTTTTTGGATGCCCAGGACAGTAAATGTGAATGTAGTCTTCCACTGAAAGACTACCTCGTGTCCAGCCAGTCGAATGTACAACTTCTCCTCTCTAAGAGAGACCAGTGATAAAGTAAACATCCTCCACCTCTATCCTCAGAGGCATTTGATCAATCATAAATGCATCATCTTCGACACTCCAATAGTGGATTAGCATTTCAAGCAAACGAGTGTTGGCTTTCATGTTGGTCATTTTGAAAAATTTCAACAAGCCACATCCCCTTAATGCATCTAAAGCCTGTAGATCATTCATAACTTCATTATCAATTGTTGTATGCTCCCTCTCTCTCCATGTGACTGTCATCCTGAAAGAAAATTGAGTTTCAATTGTTAGATTTTTGTGTTTAAATTTCAAACCGCATATACGCAGGTTCCTTTTACACACAGTCGTGTGTAGGACCTTCGTATATGCGGGTTGATAACATCCAACCCGCGTATATGCTGCATTGAATTTTTTAACATAAATTCCTACGGTCAAACCTTAATAAAAATGTCTAAAAACAATCATAAAGTAATGCAAGCTTGAATTGGGGGTTACCTGATGATTTTGATCCAATTTGAACGGTCCAATTCTTTGCAGGCAAGTTTTCTCTTTTTACTCCACATCTTTTGCTCTCAACACAAATGGCACAAATGGTGAGTCAAAAGGTCATTTTATAACTTTGAAAATGTCAAATTTTCTCAAAACTTGATTTTTTTCGTCTCATGAATCTTTTAACTTGTGAGCTTGGATTGCCAAGAATAGGTTGTTTTTTCAGAGTATTATGGACGTTCTTCGAGATTTCATATCAGTTCCATGACCGTTGACCCATCATGGCACGTATCGTTTACTCACTGGCATATAGGTTAGGGAAACCATTTTTTCCGTTGCATCTTGCATACTAGCCTCCATTTGTCGAGACACTAGCCATAGGGTCTATCCCATCATGTTGTGGTTAGTAAACCATTTTCACTCACTGTTTTTTTAAATCATGACACAATGGTAGAGCCATCCTTTACATGGGCATTGTAGTTAGCACCTCACTGACATTTGTTGCCCATGTTGTTATATTGAGTAGGCTCGGGAGTCCTCTTTAGTCCCACCATGACTTGTGCGTTGAAGACTCATTTCTCTGGCCTTATACCCTAGAGGCTCCTTTGTGTTGAGTTGTACTATTGCATTGCATTTTGACTATTTGCACCTTTTGGCCTTGAACCAGCTTCACTTGGACTCATGTTTAAGCCATTTATTTGACCATGTCTTCTGCAAACTCAAACGTGCAATCACTTAGCTTCTACAACTTGACACACCCTTTGATCCATGGAAGGAACATCTCTTTGAGTGTCCTTGACCAGTTTCGCCTCCCTTCATTGAGCGTAGGATTGTTCCCATCCTAGGAACTAGATCATCTTTTTCACTGTAATATAGCATTCTTTTATTCTTTTTCCAGCTTAAAGAAAAAGACAAAAAAATTATATATTCCAAAAAGAGTGGGAACGAGACAACATTTCCATATATTGTTGGCAACTAGAGTCGGTTGTGTCACCCTTAAACAAAGCACTCAAAATAAAGTCTGTCCTCCATTTTGGGCAGGATTTAGTTTGACTTAGGTACGCTTTAACCTTGTTATTGAGTTAGTTCTCCTCCGATTGGTTATATCTTCCAATCATATGGAGATTTCGTTCGTGCCTCCTGCATGACAAACGTATACAGAGTTATCATATGCTGCCACATAGTCATCATTGAGTCGTGATTTTTTTCAAGGGATGTAAGCTTGAGTCAACCTCTCTGCGGTGTCTCTTGAACTTTTTTTCAGGCAGCCATCCATGGTTGTCAGTGTCTTGTTTGTCATCACATCAGTTATATTGGTCCTTTGCTCGTGCTGGTTTGAGAAGGTCTCCATTGACTTCTTGTTGGCAGGTCTTGTCCTAATCTATGATGACATATTTCTCTGAGGGTGGTCTTAGAGGCGCACCTTAGCCCTATTTTCATTATTGATAGGTCACCTTGTTCTTAGCATCAATCAGTATCATGGGTCTTTGACTGAGTGGTTTCCCTTGTGTTCGACATCAGCTTTCATTATCACACATTGGGATTCGTGCAATGCCTTGGCTTCCATTTGACCCTATTGGTGGATTCCTCGCCTCTGTGTCAACTTTCATTATTGGTTGGTTCAGAGGGTTCTGACCCAAAGCCCTAGGGGACTTATTCCCGTAACAATGACCAAGAAGCAGCAAGTGGAGGTTGTTGATCTAGACTTCTCCCAAACTCATGCATCATAGTGTTGTGTCTTGTTAGGCTTTCAAGTTGTCTCTACCTTATTTTGTCTTATATGGGTACAAGTGTAAAATGTAATATTATTTGTAATCATGTTTTAATTGAAATTCCAAGTGTCAATATTGGAATATGAAGAGTCATCATGTAATGTAATGAGTTATTTGTTTAAACAAGTTGAAGAGTCATGAGGGTAGTCCAAAGGTCACAAAGGGGAGTTGAAGATTCACACCCTCTTGTTATAATTAGAACCTCATAACTCATGTAATAGGATTTTGGGAGCCAAGATTTTGGCTAGGCTTAGGCTTAGAAGGAGCTTGGGAGTATTTTGAAGAGTCCTGGCTTCTCCGTAGTGTAGAGCAAGTATACTTCTTTGGAGGAGTAGGTGTTCTTGACTTTAATGTTCCACTATTGGGGCTAGTGGTCCATTAATGATGTATGTATGAATGGAACTTTCACTTATAATAATAAAATCAGAGCCAACATGCTTTCATGCATATGTTGTGAATATAGTAGGAATATTCTTGTTTCATTTGCAATGTATGTTATTTAACTTATGCTTATACTTATGAACTATTTCATTTTCATTTGTATTAATCTTGTTGAATGCGTGTTGTCGTATTAACTCATCACTTTAACTTGTGGACTATTATGCATCTTAGCTTGTGGTGTCATTCCGCTCGTGTGTTCCTTTCTAGTTGTGTACTATTACATGCTTCTAAGGGGCACACTTCCTTTTCCCTTCATGTTTTGGAACCTTCATACATCACACTTGACTTCTCGTAGGGTCACACACTTGCTCTCACCCAAAGTTACCATACTTCACTCTGCGCATTTTCACAGTCAAGGCGTAACATTACCACCCATTGTTGGGACTCCTACTCCAAACAGTGTGAGGTCTAGTTGGGACTTCATATCAGGGAGATCCCCTGAATGTTGGCCGATCCAACACCATCGACAGTTATTTGTTAAGGGCTTGGATTAGCCTCTACGAGAGCTAGTGATGCCTTATAGGCCTAATTTATAGGATAAAGACTAGAGTACCCATTAAACCTACCATCCCATCAAAGGGGAAAGATATCATACCTCCTCAAAAGGAGTGGACCAAAAGAAACCATCTTGATGAGGAGACTACAAGAGTCTTATGAGAAGAAGACTATGCTTCACATGCCAAGAACCTTGGGCACCAAGGAATCAATGTACAACAAAGTGGAAAGCTAACTATATCGAGGTGTTCTTCGATGGTGAGGATGAGGAGGATGAGCAGGAGTATCCACAAGAGGAACTTAGAGAGATGGAGGGTGAGCAACCTCAGGAAGGAGAGAAGAGTAGTGTCATTATTACACTCACGAATGTAACACCCCACCCCACATTTACCCACTTTTACAATATCACCAAGGTAAACATGAGCTGAGAGTTACTATGCATGACCCAACCTCCAAGATTTTGTTATGGGAATATTTCCTAACTTACAAACTTGTACCAAACTTACTACAACACCCCATAGATACCACATCATCCAAAAATCATACACTTTCCACTGGTGACCTTCTCTCTGAGTTCGAACCACTTTTAATCAAGCTTTACAGCCCAACCACACATGCAATCTTGTCCATGCAGCCAGAAGGCTCCAACCGCATGCACAACTCTTCCTCCATGTAGCTACAATTGAGATTTCCCAGTTTTGTGCTTGTGGCCAGAGACTTGTTTCAAATTTTCAGGGGTAGCCTACATGTGAATTGCCCAGAACTCTATAAGTAATATATACAAGTCTTCAGCCTTTGATTCCAAGATTTGATCTTACTCAAGCTTGAAAAATGCATAATAATCATTTATACAAACACTTGATAAACATGGTACTTGTAGGTCATGAATTCATAATTGTTCATTGTTTCACTAGTTTCATTGGAGAATCATCAAGAAGGTTCAATTCCCTTTCATACTAGATTCAACACACACATATTAGCTTATGCATTCATATATTATTCCATATCTTGTCATCACAATATCAATAACAAGAGCGCAACATATAGTGAGAAAGATATCATGCATGTAACCAACATTTTAACTAGAGTGAATCCATGACAAACTAGTCATAAAATCAACACAATAACCAATACTTGTGCTCATTGATCTCAATAAAAAATAACACATACTAACATATGCATAAAACCAACCAAGTCAAGGACTTCGACATACCACCCAACCATAGATTTGGTTGAACCAAATATTTATTTCATCCAAACAACCTTGTACCATATTCCAAGCATGAATGTGGGATCACGTGGGATAAACCAAAACAAAACCAAATAGGGAATCCATAGGTTAAACCACCTCCACCCTCAACCCTAGTGATTTCACCTAAATTGATCCAGAAATCATCAAAACCAAAACAAGCTTGGATGCCTCAGTAATTATTCATTATACATAGAGGATTTTTCCTATCTCCACCCACCTCTCAAGAGCTTCCCAGAGAAAACCATCTCCACCCTCAACCCTTGGGATTTTCCTGAGACCACATCAACCAAATTTGAATCCACTAGCAATCCAAAGCTCAACCAAATAAAAACCCACTATACCATGTATATCCAGGAAATGGCAAGGGAAAGTTTTACAACACTGTCAATCTAGGAAAATCCCATCCTAATGACAACAAACATGCCCAATAAACGAATGCATTCACATCCCAACATGATAATCAAACATGTAACCTATTACCAGAAAAACACCCTCTTACTGATTGCTCTTTCTCTACTTGATTTCTTCCCCTTTTTAATGTTGTCCAATCTTCCTCTTATGCTCCCTTCCTTATTCCTTGCTTTCTTGCTTGTGCCTTCCTTATGTCCAAGTTATTTTTCTCTCTCTTGCTCTCCTCTTCTCTAAATGAATGCTAGAATAACCAAAAGTGTGTGTCAATGTTCTCTCCCTTTTTCTTTTCTTTTTCCCTTGATTTTCCTTCATTTTCCCCTACATACATATTATTGTCCCTTCATCTTCCTTTTCTCTTATTTTCCTTTATTTCTTGAATTAATTGCCATTTATTTGCTTTTGCCTTTTCCAATTCCAATGCCAATTTCCATATCCAATAATAAACCACAATTGGATCCCAATATAATGTTTTCCCCTCCATTCATCTTGGAATAAGTGTCTTGTGAGCTTGGTTTTATTTTTTCCTTTTATAATTCCCATTTATTACTTGGAAATTTAACTCGAGGTTGTTACAAACCCCTCCCCCTTGGGGGAACATCGTCCTTAGTGTTCTATGACCGTTATGACCATCCAAAATTGTTGAACCTGACAAACATACTACTTATGGAGCTTTATAACCCAACTCGATGTAGTATTTACAATGACAAACAACTGAAAACATGACTAACATACTGCTTATGGAGATTTATAAACACATCCTGACACAGTATTTACAATGATACACACACACAAACATATACTGAAACTCATTTTTTTCAAATAGAAAATAAAGGAGGACACAATCCTACATCTGATCAACCATCTCCCATGTAGCTTCATTAGGCCTAAAGTGCTTCCACTGCACTTTAAGTTTCTCTATTGCTAAGTTTTGGAGCATGAGCTTCTTTCATTGTAAGATGCATTGAGGCTTTGGTTGGAACTCTCCTACTAGTTCCACCTACAATATAGACTAATCAATCTCATGATCAACATCTCGAATATATCATTTAATCAATGAAACATGGAAAACATCATGGACTTTCACTGATGGAAAAAATTAAGTTTGTAGGCCATTGATCTAATCCTCTCAAGGATCTCAAAAGTCCCTCAATACTGAGGTGCCAACTTGGCACATGATCCAATCTTTCAGGAGCTCTTCTTGGGTTTAATACGTAAGTACACATGCTTCCCAACTTGAAACTCATTGAATACCTTATGTTAATATGTGTAGCTCTTATGTCTATCCTATGTTGCCTTCAATTTTTTTCCAACAACATATATCTCCTTCTCCATCTCCCTCAACATATCTGGTCTAATCAACACCCTACTCATTGGATCACTCTAGCTAATAGGAGTATTACAACTCCTCCCATAGAGAGCCTCAAATGGACTCATCTTCAAGGATTCACTATTACTATAAGAAAAATTCACCAGTGGAAGATAATCCTCCCACTTCCTCTGCTAGTGCATGACATACATCCTCAACGTATCCTCAAGAATCCTATTAACCTTCTCTATCTACCTGTCTATCTATGGATGGTAAGTTGTAATGAAGTCTAACTCTATCCCAAGCTTGCAAACAACTCCTTCCAATGTAACACACCTCCTCTCATATCTACCTACTTTCACTTGCTTTCTTGGGGTAAACATGAGCTGAGGGGCTACTATGACATGACTAAAACTCCTAGGTGGCATTAAGGAAATGAAGCTAATAAAAAAAGGCCTTACTAACTTCCCTCAGGTGCTACAGGACCTCCAGGAACTAACCAACCATTTCAGGTGTCCATCCCCTCAGATAAATTTATTTTTCAATGAGTTATACCCCCATTCACTCCCATGACAAGGCCTCCAAGTGAGTGTAACCCTCCATTCACTCCCATAGGCCTACTTCCCAATGACTGTAGTCTCATTCAGGAAGTTCTGTGCCAGCGAATACGAGATTTAAGCCAAATTTTCAACGTTGGGATCTATACCCCTAAATAGAACTTAATGAAATGTCCATAGATGATAAATAACATAGAGACAAAGCCTTTAACACAAAACTTACTCAAGGAATTGACCTAACTCGGTCTAACCATGACAATCATTAAAACACATAATGAACATGAAACCTACAATTCATGAATGCATATCTGAGCATAGAGATGTAAAACTTATCTAAGGTTTACCAAGAAGGGATAGTACCCTCTCACAATAGCTACAATAATACCAATTAGGTCATGCATTCATTAACCAATCATTCATCAATTAAAAGGTGATAAGAGCCATACTTAAAATTTTCATAAAACCATGCTTACAAACAGCATACAACCAGATAATTAACAATGATATAATAACCATTAAAGCCATGTAATAACAAGTAAATTTACTGATAAAGACAAGAGGAACTTAGCTCCTATTAACTGTACAAAAAATCCCACCAAGTTAGGGACTTCCACTTACCACTCGACCATAGATTGGGTTGAACCAAATTTTTCTTTCATCCAATCACCCCAGTGCCATATTCCAAGCATGAATGTGGGATATCATGGGATAAACCAGTCCATAAACAACTAAGGAAATCTAGAGGTTAAACCACCTCCACCTTCACACAATCGTGATCTCACCTAAACTAGTCCCGAGATCACAAAACCAAACTGATCTTGGATGCCTTAGAATTCCTTCACCATCCTTTGAAGAATTTTCCTATCTCCACCCACCTTTTGAGTGATTCCTGGATAAAACCATATCCACCCCCAACCCTTTGGATTTTCCTGAGACCACCTCACCCAAATCCAAAACCTTCTGGCAATCCAAATCTCAACCAAGAAGGAATCCCATCACAGCATGGATATACGAAAATGGAAAGGCAAGGCTAAAACCAATGTCAAAACCCAGAAAAACCCATGTCAATGATATAAAATTAACCAAATACATGCATGCATATACCAAGCATGCCAAAAACAACTAGGAAACCATACATGCTACTTGCTACCTGCAAAAATTCCCACTGACATCACTTGATCCAACCTTTCCTTGCTTGATCCTTGCTTCCCTTTGCTTTCCTTTGCTTTCCTCATCCTTCCTTTGCTTGCTTTATTTCCTTCTCCTCTTGGTACTATTCTCTTCTCTAATACTAATTCCAAAACGAAACTGATAAAAGCTCCAAACTAATGCTCTGATGTCTTTTCATTATTGATGCCTATAATTTCTCTATTTTTCATCTATTTTTCTTCAATTTCCTCCTTGCATGCAACCTATGACCTTTCACCTCCCTTTTCTCCTAATTTTCCATTATTTTCATAAATAAATGCCAATAATGCCTTTTTTCCTTTTCAAATTCTTTTTCAATGCCTTTGTCAATTTCCCTTAGCCATAATAAACAATAAGTGATTCCCACTAGGATACTTTTCCCAACGTTCAACTTAAAATAAGTGTCCCATGACCTTGGAATTATTTTTCCTTTATTAACTTTATTACATGAAATTTTAACCTGGGGTTTTTATAGACCCCTCCCCTTAAGGAAACATCGTCCTTAGAGTTCAATAACACTTACAACTAGAAAAACTGCTAAAAAGAAAAAACATACTACCCATGGAGCTTTATAACCCATCTCGTTATAGTATTTACAATGAACAACCTGCTCAAAAGAAAAACCATCATGACAAACATGATAACATGACAACCATATTGTTTATTGGATCTTTATAACACAACTGATTGTGGTATTTACAATAACAACCATACAAAAATATGTACATATACCAAAACTGCTTTGCCTCAATTGACAAACAATGGAGGATACATAGCCCGCATCTGATCATCCATCTCCCATGTAGCCTCATCGGGCCTAAAGTGCTTTGACTACACTTTAACTTGCTCGATTTCTCTATTCCAGAGCATGAGTTGTTTCTTCTGCAATATGCACTGAGTTTTTGACTAGAATTCTCCATTTGGTTCAACCTGCAATACAGACTAATCAATAACATGATCAACATCCTTTACATATCTTTTAAGAAATGAAACATGAACCAGGTCCTCCCAAGGATGAGAGGGTAGCTAGTAAGCTTAGCCTTAGGCTGGAGAACTAGGAAATCTGCAAGGTACTCCCAAGAGTCAATGGAGACCATCACATCCTCCATAATCCCCTCAGGGGTCACTGTGGAGCGGTCTACAAGTTGCAAGACTGTTGTGGTCTTTCTCAATGAACCTTGGAGGTTGAGCTTGAGCATGGTGTCCTTCGTCATCACATTAATGGCAGTGCCAAGATCGATCAAAGTGTGTGGGACAATGGTGTCATTGATGTGCACATCTACTACAGGGCTTCAAGGGTCCAAATACTTTGGACAAATTACCTACCCCAACATTAAGTTGGACAGTTGTCCAATGACATTAATGGTAGGGCCATCTCTTTTTCGCCTCCCTATATGCTTGAAACACTTCTCCTTAATCAACTTGATGTAAATAGGTACATCCTTGATGGCTTGGTGTTACAGGAAAATTTGGGCACATCAACCCCGACTTTAAGATCCGTATTATTAGGGTCCATAAACCCCTAATTCAATTGTTTTCATTCCATAATGAAGTTAACCTACATCATGCTTGCCTCCTAAGAGTTTCATGACACCATTCATCCAAAAAATGCCCCTAAGGAGTTCAGCACAAATGGCTCTTTATCAAGCTGCAATGCATTGCAGGAACTTCATTGTCTGGGTGCTATGCATCATACCTAGCCTTTGTTTCACCTGTGATGAGCGAGATTCATTTAATTTTTTAAATGAATCCATTGGATTCCTCATCCAATGGATCCTTCTGGAAGTTTCCAGATGGATTGGAGCTTTCTTTTTGATGAGGAAGAGGATGAATGAACCTTAATCCATTATCCCTTCCTCCATGGAACCACTTCCCAATTATGGCAAAGCATTCATGAGGGCCATTAATGGCCTAACCTCCTCCATTCAGCTATAAATGGAGCAAGCATTCAAAGGCTTAGGGAGGTTGAAATTTTAGTAGAGAGAATAATGTTATCGTGTCAAATTGTTGTTTCATGAGGAGAGAAGGGTTTGAAGCTGGAACGATGACCCTAAATCAGACATGCATTTACATGGGTTGTAATATTTCCTTCTATGAATAA
>APFE031726993.1:49839-67441 GCA_000404065.3 Pinus taeda | reverse complement strand
CGTGTCCTAACGTGTCCTGTTCCGGGGGGTCAGCGTGTCCGAATTCGACACCACAAATCTCGAATCCTACGTGTCCCGAATCCCCGTGTCAGGGGACTTAGGAAGTCACTAGGATAACCTAAAAATAAATTAGAAAACAAACAAATTTTATTTTTTTTAAACACAAATAAAACGCTGAAACGTGAGTCGTATGGCCCTGAAACGCGTTTCAAGCCGTATTGGCCACGTTTCAGTTTCGTGGAACGTGGCAGTACGCCCTGAAATGCGTTTCAGGGCCGTACCAAACGCGTTTTAGCATTTCGTTTCCGTTTCCGTACAGAAACACCCCCTTGCCCTACGTTTCCTGCAACATAGATCCTCAGGTACTTGAGATGACAAGCTGGAGATTTTCTTGATATATTTTCAACTGAGATCACAACTGGGATGTAATACAATTTGTCCTGTAGAAAGAAATATAATTTCACATTGTTACCATGACATCTCATGTTGTCACCTTGTCATGTTTTATGCTGTCAATCTTGTCACAAGAGCACTGTCAGAGTTATGTTATTGTCATTAAGAAGTAGAGGACACAACATCATTAACAAAACCCTTAGGGTTATTTCCTCCATTGAATGTATCATAGTCTGTGATGAAGGAATTATCCCTGACACAAACAATCATTAGTACAATGAGATCATTTTCATAAATACTATTATCAACATTTAGAGCAGAGATCACGATCTCATGTTACTGTCCATTCACAATGGGTAGTGATGACACCAGAGGATAAAATAGTAGACAAATGGAGAGAATATGTCGCAGGGAGAAAGGCAATCATGTGGGCAGTGGATAAGGTAAGAAGATACAACGGACATCGAGGGTTATAGCAGCGTGAGGGATGATGAACTCGCGGGCTAACAACAAGGAAGGGTTCTGGAGCAGCGTATTGATGGCAGAGTAAAAGAGAGGGCAGTGCTTGCTGTATGCAGGTATTTGATAGCGGATGAGGAGACTGAGGGTAATGAGGGCTGCTCATTGGACAACAAACAAAATGGCGGCTATGAGAAGCCAAATGAGGCTTATCTGCGTGCTTGAGCAGAGAAATGTGGATCTGTTGCAGGGTCTAGGCAAGGAGCTGGACAAAGAAGCTGAGGGTTTAGGCTAGAATTTCGTTTTCTTTTGCAGGTTTAGCAGAGATGAAGAAAAACTTAGCAGCAGAGACAGGAAACAACAGTGAAAATAAATTCGAAATCTTCTGCTCAGGAAACCCCAGGCAACAGAGAAACTGTAGCCCAAGAGCTGAAGAAAAATTCACAGATTGCAATGTTATACTTATGCTTAAAATTTATCAATGAAACCCTTATGAAAATTCTCCAGATTTAATTAAAATATTAAATCCACCTGCTTCAGATTTGATCCTGACACCTTCATGAAATTTCCAGATCTGCAAAAACCGGACATAATTCCTGCCAAAATGATGCTGATGAAAACCATAAATCCAGATCTTACCCTCTAGGGCCTAGATCTGTACTCTGCACAACTTTTAGCTTCAGATTTGTAGTTGCAATACAACAAAAAACACCCAAATGATATACACAATGACCCAAAAAAACACTAAAATCCTGAAAACCAAAGTCAGAAAACTAAAAAATAATTACAAATCTATGTACATAAATGGCAGATTTACCAGATCTAGGGAGTGTGAGTCCAACTCTGCTCCCAGATCTGATGATCTGAGGCTCTCAACAACTAGATCTAACGATTTAGCACAAAAAATTAAGTTTTTTTTTGAATTTTTAAAGGAGGTACTGAGCTCAAAACCCTCATGCATCACCCATAAAAATATCTTATGATAAGTCCGGGATCAAATTCAAACTGGGCTCTTCAAAAAACACAGATCAAGAGTTGGCTGGTTCAGCTGAGAACTTCCCTGAACGCCCGATGATTTAATAATCAAGGATTTTCCTGCAAAACTCAATTCAATTGTCAACATAAAGCGAGAAAACAATAATAAAATTCAGATCTAATAGAGATACTTGCTATTATATTCAAAACTTAAATTATCATTCAAACCCCAGCGACTGAGCAAGATACTTGTACTCAAATCGCTCTTCAAAAGCTATTATTAATGGCAAAAAAGAAATTATGCATGAAAATAATATATCTTACAGCATTTCCATGAAGAGTAACACCAGCAGAAATTAACCCCAAAGTCTTTCTTTATTGCTCATAAAAAGATTACAAGAGAGCTTTTCATTTAGTGCACGACTCAAAGGTCGAATGAGTTTCAACTGACAAATGACTTTCTATTTAAAGATAAATCTTCCAACGGCTAGTTCGAGTGATCCTTGTCAAAGTGATCTCGACCATTGATGAGGATCAAAATTTCTTTTAATCTCATTCGTCAAAATTTTAAATATTGAGGAAATTTCGAGTTTTTCAATTAAATGCATTTTAATAAATTCAAAAATTAAAATTTTGCATTAATTTCCTCAAAATTTTGACTTTGACTTAACCCCAGGGACCCAAGGCATAAAATTTAGCAAAATAATCAATTAACCTTAGTCTCTGGACTTGTTAAGATTTAATTTTTTAAAGGACCCACGAATTTTGGCTTTGGAAAATTTAAATTTACTTAGGACTCAAGACCTATGAAGTGATAAATTATTTTTCTAACCCTCGAGACACTTTACATCATGATTTTTTACATTTTTTTTTTTAACAAGTTCGGATAGTTGTTATATTATCAAAAAAAGGTTTTGGAGCAAGCTCCTTTTACATTCCACTGTTCTGATATGATAGACTGAGCAGTAAGATAGGCACGCAGACCTTTCTCCTATGCTTGGTATCAAAACTTCAGAAGTTTTTTTAGCTATTCTAGAGTACTGTGTAGCATATTGACCAACTAAGAAAACAAATTTACATAGCATATTTCATAGAAATTTATGGTTTGTAAACTGGGAGAGCAAATTTTGTGGCCTTTTCCTTGTGTTTTGCATTTTGCTACTCCTTAAGTTTGTTGTTGCTTGCGCTGTTGTTCGTTCTGCTTGCTGTTCCTTGCTGTTGTTCCATCGACCTGCTGTTCTGTATGTTGCTGTTCCTTCTGATTGTTGTTCCTTCTTCTGGTGTTCGTTTTGCTTGCTGTTGTTCCTTTGGCCTGCTGTTCCTTCGACCTACTGTTCTTTCGACTGCGGTTCCTTCTGTTGCTGTTCCTTTTGCTTGCTGTTCCTTCTACTGCTGCTGTTCCTTCGGTCTGCAGGTGGCTTTGCTTTTATAATAGTACACTGCTTCCTCTAAATGCTTGCACTTTGATTTCAGAGCCATGATCTCTTCTTGATGGACTGACATGTTGCGCTTTTGGAAACTATATTCCAGTGTATCAATGTGGTTAAGCTCCATTATACTGCTCTTTCCTCCTGCTATACTTATCTCCCTGATTCTTATTTTTTCTGCTGTAGCTTTCCTTTTGTTGCTGCTTGCTGACCCTTGGGCCTGTGCGATCCTTCCTTGATTGGCGATGTCCACTTATTTTATAGCCCATTCCACCTTCGTTGAGCCTGCAATTGGAGGATTCTACTTGATTGCAATCATCCTCCCCAGATTTTCTGCCTTGATTTTTCCCAGTGCCTTTGCTTTTTCTCATGAAACTATCACTGACATCTTTCATGTGCTGTTCATCGTTGTCATGATTTTTCCTTTGACTATTCGAGTTTTTTGGATTTCCCGATGGTTGTGGAATCTGGATTCTTTGTTGCGCTGTACATTCTATTCCTTGATGTTTCTCTTTACTCCTTCTACGTTGCCCTGTTATATACCAAAACTTCATTCTTGTCATTTCCTTCTTCGTTCTCCACAGCCTGATTTGCGTGATGATCCGCTTGCTTATTATGCATCCTCAAGACATGTTTGAAGATTGCATTTCTGGATCTTGCTAAATTACTTCTAATTCTTTAGATGATTCTGCTCATAAACTTGTTGTTTGGGTTACTGTTTCGAGCCATTATCTCAACTATGATGGTTGAGTCTCCTATGATTATAGGATTTTGAATTCCTTTTTTTTAAATCAGCCTTGTTCCCATCAGTAAACTATATGCTTCTGCTTGATTATTTGACAGTTGTCCCAATCCCCACTCATAAGTAGTTAGTTTTTCCCCATTTGGATCATAAATTATTCTACCAGCTCCTGCTTTTCCTGGATTATTCTTTGAGGCTCCATCAAAATACATACAATGTCTATTCTGAGTTTTCTTCCAGCTTTCCAACTCCTCTTCCGTCATTCTTAATTTCCATTTTTTTTGTATTTTCTTTTCTTTGACCTTTCTGCCCATTGTTGTCTATTATGGCCTAGCTGAGCCAATCCCTTTCCTCTTGTTGGAGAATGCTATAATCCGTTGGTGTAGTTCCTTTTGTGTTGAGAATTTCGGAAGTCATTCCCCAAGATTTGGATAGAGTTTTCCCAATTCCTGGGCTTTGATTTTTGAAGATGCTCTTGTTTCGAGCCAACCAGATATTTCAACATAGCACTGTTGGTGTACATTTCCATATTCTTATAGTCATGGCTTTCTTCTTTGTTACATAAGGGTAAGCTTTCTCAAGGGTTCTGAGAAATTCATGCAATGGTTTTTCGAAGCTTAAGTTAATTTCCAGTGGCTGTATTCGCTGCTTCCAACATTCCTCTAAGAAATCACACTCTTGGAATAGATGCTGTATGTTTTCTTCTGCTTGCCAGCATA
Organism: Pinus taeda; assembly: GCA_000404065.3. NCBI lineage: Eukaryota > Viridiplantae > Streptophyta > Pinopsida > Pinales > Pinaceae > Pinus > Pinus taeda. The sequence goes on along the minus strand of APFE031726993.1, from coordinate 62,726 downwards.
AAGGGCATCTTGATGGCTCTCGGATGCCCCTTTTTTTAAAATTTTCTGCAGTCAAAATCTTCCCTTTTAACAAGGTCCATATGAAATTTTTTATTTTTGGCAGGCTTTTTGATTTTCAGGCTAGTTTCCAGCAGTCCCATTCCTGTTGATCAATCTGCTCTTGGAGGATATTATATCCAGATTTAACTGTGTATTGCCCATTGTTTGGATTCCTCATCTTAGTGGATAGGAGCTGCCCCTTTTAAATGTTGCTTGATTTTTGTCCATTGTCCTTCTAGGCTTATTGGTATGGTTGGTATTTTCCACTCCTGCCATTCCTTCTGGTTTCATAGTGAGATTGAATGAAGAATGTTGAATCCATTTCCTTTTAGCCATTCTTGAATGCCTTCAACTTCCGGGAGATTTTGGATTTGACCTTTCCCCATGACCTTGTCCTCCCATATTGAAATGGTTTTCCCGTTACCTGGAATTTTTGAGATGTGGCTTCTCATTAATGGAATTACTTTTTTGACTAGCTTCCATACTTGAGAACTTTGTCTGGTTGGGATGATTCCTTTCAGCAACTTTTCCTTGGATCCATCCATGTATTTGTTAATTAGGATTTTTTTCCACCAGCTCTCTTTACTTGTTATGAGTCTCCACACTATTTTCATACCAAGAGCTGCATTCATTAGTCCAGGCAGTCGAATAGATAGCCCTCCTTTTCATATGGTAACACTACTTGATCCCACTTGACTAGGCTGAATTTCTTGTTTTCCCGCTTCCCATCTTGCCATAGAAAGCTTCTTATAATTAACTCCATTTGTTTGTGGGCGCTTGCTGGTGCCATGATTATAGCGTATTGATAAATCGGTAGTGTTGCAAGGAGAGCTTTAATTAGGATCACCCTTCCAGCCATATTTAACCACATCATTCCCCAATTCTTTATCTTAGCTTGCATTTTTTCTATTTGTTTTGTCCATATTTCTGCTTTCATGCTCTCTTTGGAGATTAGGAATCCCAGGTAGAGAAAATGGCTCCATCTTTCTTGTGCTGGGATTTCCATGATTTGGGATATCCTTTGCATGAACATTCCAACCATAAATTCTGCATTTAGTGTTGTTTCATAGCCCACCTGACACCTGTAGGAATTTATCCAATGTTTTTTTGAATCTTCTGGCTATTATTGTTGATGCTTCTCCTAGTAGTAGAGTATCGTTTGCAAACAAGGAGTGATTTATGGTTTTTATTCCTTTTGTTATTCTTAGCCCTGTTATATCTCTTTCTTTCCTCTGGGCTTCCAGAGCTCTGCTTAAAGTCTCTGCGATTATTATGTAAAGAAAAGGGGAAAGAGGGCAGCCTTGCTTAAGACCTCTAGTGCTTTGGAAGAAATCACTGGGTCTTCCATTTATGAGAGGAGCTATCCATGGAGTGGAGATGCATGCCTGAATCACACCTGTAATTTCTTCCGAGAAGCCAAGTTTCTGGAGGACAGCCATGAGATAAGGGTGGTTGACCTTATCAAAGGCATTTGCCATGTCTAGTTTGACTATCATGCCTTTTTCTTGCTTCCGGATACTAGAATGGACAACTTCTTGGACAATTATAACATTGTCAATGATTTGCCGGTTTGGCACAAACCCTCCTTGATTTTCATATATGATTTGGGGCAGCACTTTCTTGATTCTGTTTGCCACTAATTTGGTTATTATCTTATAAGAGGAATTACATAGAGAGATGGGCTTGAATCTATTGAAAGTGATGGGATTTGCCTCTTTTGGGACAAGTGCCAGATAGGATGATTTTGTGTTGCCTCCCATCCTTTTTTTTTTGAAAGTGTTTTTCACCATTCTCATGAAGTCCTTTTTGATTGTATACCATTGATTTCTGAAGAAAGCTATGGTGAAACCATCTGGCACTAGTGCTTTATCCGCATGTAGACTCCATATGGCCTCCACTATCTCTTCCTCTGTTGGATCTTTGCACAAATTTGTGTCTTGTTCTCTTTTTATTTTCTTTTTTGTGTGCTGCAAAATTTCTTCAGACTCAGCGGTTTCTTCTGTGGCTGATAGTAGATCTTTGAAATGCATGTAGGCTACTTTTTTTATTTCTTCCGCTCCTTTTATTTCTTGATTTTCCACTTGGATCTTTTCTATCTGATTTCTGGCTCTTCTAATCTTCATAGAATTATGGAAAAAGGACGTGTTCCTGTCACCTGCCTTGAGCCATAAACTCCTGGACTTCAATCTGGCCTCTTCTTCTTCTTTCCTATTTTCCCTGTAAATTTCCCAAAAGATTTCTCTCTCTTTTAAATAGTCCTGCTTGCTTTCCTCTTTGCCCTCTTTCTCCATTTGCATGCTGTCCATTTTCTGTTGGAGTTCTTTTTTGTTGTTGTTGTTCCTCTGGTCTTGCCCATTCTTTTAACTTGGATCTTAAATTTTTAAATCTTTTCTCCCATATGTAATGAGGTGAACTTACTACTCTTGGTTCCCATACTGTTTTTACTAACTTGCTGTTCGAGGTTGAGTTGTATCTGAAGGGGAGAGGACCCTGGTTCTCCAGTTTACCCAAAGCAATTAAGATTGGTTTATGATTTGATGCAGTGGTATGGATGATTTTTGAATTTATAGAGCTGTATTCTGCTGCTATGCTTTCCTGAATTAATATCCTGTCCAATGTTTCTTTGATATTACTTTTACCTACTCTTTTATTGTTCCAGGTGTATTTCCCATTATTTGGGGGGATGTCCAGAAGGCTGTGCTTCTCCATAATTTCTTTTAAAGAGTTCTTGGAGGGGTCCATTTGATAATTTCTTCCAAATTTTTCCTCAATACTTCTTACCAGATTTAAGTCTCCTCCTAAAATCACCTTCCCTGCTTGATTTTCCTGTAATATTTCCTTCAAAGTGGCCTAGCACTGTTCTTTGTCCTTATAGTGATTGGGGGCATAGATGTTTATGACCTTGTACCTCTCTCTTGTACTGATTTCTTGAGGTCCGTTATTATCCAATGTCGGTCTGTTTTCTTTTGAATCAATTCCCATATTCCTTTTTTCCATATTGTGCATATACGTCCTGATGCTCCTATTGCTTGCTCTTCCCTAGGAAAGTATCCATAGGTTGCTGCATTCCTAGAGCCATTTCTTTTGCTGTTGTTTCGTCCCTTAGTTCCTTGTTTGTCTTCCTTCCCACTTTTTTTTTGATTTTCAGTATTTGGGAATGCTTCCTTTGCTTGCTTTCTGGTTTACTGAGGGGGGCGGAGAGAGGAGGGTGTTTGAGATTCTAGGGGAGTGGGGAGAAGGGTTAGGGGAATGAGGAGTTCTAGATCTAGATTTGGGTCGGGGCGATGGGGGGTGGGGCAGAGAGATCCAATGGATCGAATGAGTTTGCAGTGGCAAGGTCTGCATTTGGCGAGAGAGGCTAGGCTTCAGTGGATGTTGAGGGCTGCGAAGAAGATTGGTTTGGTTGCTTGTTTACATTTTTTTTCCTCTTGACCTGTTCCCATTTATTTTCCAGATCCTCCGTTTTTTCGCTTTCATTTTCTTTTCTTTTTGTACATCTATTTGTGAAATGACCGTATTCATGACATACCTTGCATTTGAAGGGGATCTAGTCCTAGTCCAGCTGCTGTATGTGCGTCCATTGGTCCACTTTGATTTTGATAGCTTACAGGAGTCCTCTCCCTAGATCCACTTCGACACATATTTGGGCGCATGCATGCATATTTTCCTTTGGCTCGCATCGATCGATGTACTTCCCCACTGCATTTCCTATGGCTTTAACTGAGTCGTCTCCCCAGTAGTGGAGAGGGAGATGAGACAATCTAACCTAGACAGGTATAGCGCTTGGGACATCCATTTCTGGATCAAAGTCCGGGGTCCATCTATTCAGATACAGTCCCCTTGTATCCATGAAATACGGACCATTCCTGAAAATCAAGTCTCGATCCTCCTTGATCTCGAAATGAAAGGTATAATATCCTCTGCTGCAAGACCTAATCGAGGTCTCCCCATTTATTGAAGTCGACCAGTTTCTTTCTACCCACTTTTGGACAGTCCTCGGTGATGGCCACATCCCCATGAACTGCCTTACTAATCCTCGTTCTGCCAGGGAAAGGGCTGCTTTTCGTGGGAGAACCGGAGGGAGAGATATCTCTGGTATTTCTTCCATTCTTTTAACAAACTTTGAGACTGCTGGTCTGTTCTTAGCCGGTCCCATTGCCAAAATGAGGGAGGCAAATGCTTTGGCTGTTTCTTTCGATTCCTGATGGTGGGCTGAATGATGATCTTCATTCTCTGGTGGATCCATTTTTCTCGAGCCTCAGCAGCAGGAGGCCGCTGAGGGCAGTTGCGACTTGCTTGCTGCAGGGTGGTGCGCGATCTCTCTGATCCAGAAGAAGTCAACCCTCAGCAGTTGGAGGCCGCTGAGGAGAAGCAGGGCTGCGTCTTTGAGTCCTGTAGCGACAGCTATGGCTGCGCACGGGCGACCTTAGGAGCTCTCATCGCAGCAAAATTTTATTTCGATTTTTTACATTTTCTGCATCTCAAGGGGGAAAACCCATTTGAAAAAGACCCTCATAGACTACCCATTTCCGCGACACAAATATAATCCAGCAGAGTAAGCAATTTGTAATAAAATAACCTAACCAAATAGTTAGGATTATTCCCAAATCACTTTACACAGACTCGATCTATAACACTAGGACTCGCCTAAGATATTGGTAACAAAATTCATTCCGGCTTTGGGGTAAGGCTGAAGGAAAACTCTGCTGACCATTCGAGAATGGATCGGTGAGACAAAAAACCTCCCAGAATGTAGATCGTCACCAGAAAAGTAGGTTTACCTAGGTGATTACATACACGACACAGATCTGTTGAAATTATTTACATTATACATATGCAGATTGGGTTTACATTATAAATTTATAAGATGATCCTCAGGCTGATGATGATAGCTGGATGGTAGGAACACATCGATCAGGCGTTATTCCTTTTGCGAAAAAGGAGGTGTACTGCTATGGGTCGTTGACACATAGTGGTCAATAGGGTCTAGCATGGATGTGATTGAAGAATTTATGATGCTGATTGGTACGTGGCTACAGGGAGCGGGGAGAGTTACGTTTCAAATGGGGTTATGAAATGCCTGTAGACGTGTTAGCTAGAAGGCTTGCAGATAAGTCTCAAGTTTATACACAACATGCATACATGAGACCACTTGGAGTAGCTGCTATAGTACTTGGTATTAATGAAGAGTCTGGCTCTCAATTATTCAAATGTGATCTGGCCGGTCATTTTATTGGTTATAAGGCAACTGCTGTTGGTATTAGAGCCCTTGCTCTCGACACTGCATACTACAAATCGGTTTGAACATGAAAGGCATCCTAGCAGAGGGCGTGAGGCATATTATAACACGTCAAAATCTGTAGGGTTCAACAAACGTGCTGAATAGGTTGAGGAATATAGAGACGAAAACATGGAGTGGAAGGGTTAGAACTGTGGATCGTCACTAGAAAAGTAGGTTTACCTAGGTGATTACATACACGACACGGATCTGCTGAGACTATTTACATTATACATATGCAGATTGGATTTACATTATAAGATCATCCTCAGGCCGATGATGGTAGTTGGATGGCAGGAACACATCGATCAAGCGCTATTGCTTTTGCGAAAAAGGAGGTGTACTACTATGGGTTGTTGACACGTAGTGGTCAACAGGGTCTAGCATGGATGTGTGATGTTGATTGGTACGTGGCTGCAGGGAGCGGGGAGAGTTACGTTTCAAATGGGGTTATGAAATGCCTGTAGACGTGTTAGCTAGAAGACTTGCAGATAAGTCTCAAGTTTATATACAACATGCATACATGAGACCACTTGGAGTAGCTGCTATAATACTTGGTATTAATGAAGAGTCTGACCCTCAATTATTCAAATGTGATCCGGCTGGTCATTTTATTGGTTAGAAGGCAACTGCTGCTGGTATCAGAGCCCTTGCTCTCGACACTTCATACTACAAATCAGTTTGAACATGAAAGGCATCCTAGCAGAGGGTGTGAGGCATATTATAACACGTCAAAATCTGTAGGTTTCAACAAACGTGCTGAATAGGTTGAGGAATATAGAGACGAAAACATGGAGCAGAAGGGTTATAACTGTGGATCAAACACAAATTCACCAGTTGCTTCTCAAATGCATCATATTGTTGCATTGCAACACAATTCTAGTTCACAACGTTAACAAGGCATGGCAGAGGTATGCATACTGCTCATTTCAGGGTTAGGCAGACGTAGCAAATCCTAAATAAACTTTGCTGATTACAAACTTATTACAAACACTGAGGAAACATATACCAATAATGAAGTTTGAAACCCAGTGCATTCCAAGAGACAGAGAACCAGCCTTGGCACGGATGCGTGACACAAAAATCTCACGTAGAAGTAAAGCTGGTAGTGGACCAGCTCCCAAGGAAAATGAAACGACATACAAGACAGTCCCAAGTACAGCAAGAATGCCTGAGTATTGTGACAATGCCTTCCAGGAAAGGGACAGAGAAAGCAGCCATCCTTGCAAAACTCGTTATAAGCAAGCTCTCGGTGTGCAGACAACACACAGTCGCTCGATAAAATAATTAACACAGTCAGTCATGGTAATGAAGTAACGCAACCTCCAGCGACTTCCAATGTAACAGTCTCAATGCACAATTTTCAAGATTCCTACCAACACTCAATGCATACACATTCACAATGACTAATGAAATAGTCTGCTAGAGTGCCCAGGTGTAGCAGAGCAACATTAGAATATTTCTATAAATAGAGAAATGGCAGAGCTAACAGAATCTGAAACCATGTCAGATGCATATGGAATGTGGACAGCGAAATAAGGTAAAGCGTGAATGCCATTTCTATTAACAAATGATATACATTTATAATACACGGGAGTGACCATTTGATTGCATATTCCAAGGTCTGTTGGACTCCCTTTGACAGTTTATCTTCCACACCATAACCCTTAGAGGATTTGATGTCCAACACTTTTCACCTAACTGTGATGTCACTGAAACTGTGAGACTCTTCTCACTGAGATAACCCTGAACTATGATAGATCCTTCATTGTGGTAATGGCATCCTTCGAAGTGTGATAGATCCATCACTCCGAATTGTAATGGCATTCTTCTCACTGTGATTGCATTGAGCCCTTCACATTGTAGGAGCACCGAGCCCACAATACTGTAATAACACTAAGCTCACAATACTGTAATAACACCGAGCCCATAATTCTGTAATAACACCGAAATTGAAATGGAACCGAACCTGTAATCACTGTGATGACCGAAACATATCTTCTGAGATAGCACCGAGAACATTTTGTGATTTCCGAATTACAAAGATAATCTGAACTTCTGTGATTGTAATTTGAGGGAAGGTTATACTCCTTTATATAGTTGTTCGTCCATAGAAATGGGCCGACATGACTTATATGAAGAGATGCGTCATTAGGCCGACATGAATATATTGAGGGAAACTGACTTGTAGATAACTTATTTGAGGTCGACTTGAAGAATTTGTTGGAGAGGATGACTTGATGGGGGAGTACAAACATTAAATTGACTTTGACTCAATCTTGTAGCCTACAATGGAGGCTTGACCTATAACCATTGACCCAAGCATGAAACCCATGCTTTAACAAGTCAATTCAACAATAATAAAATTCTTTTCTTTTGACAAATATATTACATTTTTTGACGTCAAGTACAATAATGAAGACCGAACCTAGTAAATTTTCCAACATTGGGTGGTTTGACTAGCATTGATTGGCTGAAATTTTAACTAGGTTTCATTGGAGTTTAGACTTTATTTTTGGCAGAGATTTCTAGAAACATTTGGAATTATAAACCTCGTTGAAGAGTAATTTCTCCTAGAAGAAAAGTTGCTGTTTTTTTTCCAAGTTTGGGTTTCCCAGGGTAGATTTGTTGTTTCTATTGTGCATGGGTATCTCTTTACGATATTACTATTTTCTTTGCATTACTGTTGAGATTTTGGTGTATAATTGTCAATGATATTAATGGCATAAAGATAAAATTGTTAAAGATCATTAGGCAGTAATTTGCAGATAAGAAAATTGACTTCTACTGTTCATCTTGTAGAAAATTTAACAAGCCCAAGGCTAGATGTATATCTTATGGAGTTTTTTGTAGCCTCCTTCGAGCTCATAAAGGAGGATTTGTTGAGACTTGAGAGTAGTAGATGAGTAAAGGCAGACTAGAAAAACGATGGTTGCTTTCAATGCCACTTTTATAACACTAATTCTAAAATTTGATGATCTCTTCTTTTGAGGAATTCAAACCTATTTCTTTATGTGATTGTATTTATAAGATTGTGGCAAAGTAATAGCTATGAGGGTAAAGTCATTATTTACCTCCATATGTAATGAATAGTTTGGCTTCTTATTAGGAAGATAGATCCATGAAGCCATTGGTGTAGCTAATGAGGGTCTTCATACAAACAAATCTAGAAGGCTACAAGCAATGGTTGTAAAGTTGGATCTCTCAAAAGCATATGAGAGGATCAACTAGTTATATACTTGAGGATGATGCTCATTCACTTGAGATTTGATGTTCTTTTTGTTAATTGGGTAATGAATTGTGTTGCCTCGATGTCATTCTCTAATATTGATAAATGGTTCAACTTCAAAGTTTTTAGGCCTAGTAGGAGCATGAGACAAAGTTGTCTTTTGTCTCCTTTACTATTTCTCGAAGTGGCGAAAGGAATGAGCAAGGCTCTAATATTTGGAAAGAACTCTAGACTGTTCAAAGTCATAAAATTTGGTGGCCAACTTCCACCTCCCAAAAAGCAAACTCCTTTATATGATGAGGAATGCAAGGCTCTCCATCACTGACTTCGACATGCATTCACCCATGCTCACCCCTCCTACCACAACCTAAAGCTTTCTGTCATCTTTTCCTTTGTCACAAGAAATACTTCTTTGTTACTCAAAGGAAACAAAACTTATGTATTTTCCTTACTCCCCTAAACATTTTTGGCAAACCATCTTCCCCCACCACTCTCCCCTCCCAACTGACCCCGAATCCTTGTTCTCTCACATATATACGCTCTCTGATATTCCTAGGAAGCCCTAAATTCAAGTTACCCTCTACATGCTTCTTATGCTCTGATAGTGACTGTTGAAAATGAAAGGTTGTCCAAATGAAAGAGGAAATTACATAGTCAAATAACATATTCTGAGACCTTTCCAACAATATATGACACTCTGTCTAATTCCACAGGAATAAGGAGATACAAAATATTTTGTCAAGATGACCGTTGAAAGTACAAGTAAGCGCCGTTTGGATACCCTATTTTTCAAGGAATTTTTACTCTAATTACTTTGCTCAAATGGGAGCTTATTTTGAGACTTTTCCAACGGTATATGGCATGCCTTCTAACAACCTCATGGTTGATGAGAAATGAATTTTGGAATTTTCACTATACACTTTGCCAATTGCATCAATTAGCCCAGCGAGTGGACAAGTCAGTCGTAACCTAGCGTCCAAACGCACAATAAATAGGCATAAGGAGCATTTCTAACCACTCAACCCAAGTATTTGGTTGTGTTAGGAGAGCGAAGGAGCAAGTCCAAAGTTCAAAGAAGTGAACTAAAGTCGAGTTGAAGCACCTTTTTGTGTAAGGGTTATGGCACATTTTTGAAGGGTTTTTAGCGTTGCTCAAAATGGTCACACTTGACATCAAACTAATTTTTGGCATTAACTGCATTACACAAATGTGAGATCACTAATAAATACAAACCAAAGTTTTGATAATGAAGCCCATCCTCTCCACAAGATCTCATATTCCATCCAATTGAAAATCATGATGGCCAAATGTTTTCCTTAAGACTAAACCTTGTATCATTGAACTTAGGGTTTGTCAATCCTACAGCTTCCCCCAAAGGCCTAGCCTCTGAAGCTATTGTAATCTTTCTGAGAGGAGAAACGAAAATTTGGCTTTCATCCAATGGATCATTTAAATAGTCGAATGCATCCTTATACCATTTGCCAATTATGACTATTGTTGTAGCTTTAGGGCATTTGGGTTTCAATAAAAAATGGTACTTGAGCAAATCAAAAAGTGTTTATTAAAGGACGTTACTGTCAAACCAAAGAGGTCTACTAATGATACAAGTATTATAACAATGATTGATCATATATCAAATAATATTGTATTCTTCCATAATTCTGTGTAGTTGATCTTTCCAAGGCACTCCCCCTTTTAGTTAGAGCGAGCCAATCTTTAGACCACAGTTTTTCTGATTTCCACATAAATGGCAGTTATGTGTACACATCAAAATACATGTTGACTAAAATACAAATATTTACTATTTCTATATTTGAGGTTCTAATTTCTTAGACTGAGGTGCACATCACGCTTTTGCACTCACACTTACATCATCTCCCCACATAGAAAATAATGTTGCTTTTGTATGCATTGTTTTTTTGTAAATGCACTATGCACACTTAATTTTTTTTGCCTGGCCTGATCAAATTCTTGCCATCTTGTTAATGTTTCAAAGAGGTTGGGATTCATAAAATTTAAAGGATTAATTTCAAGGTCTTTATTTTTTAGCGGAATAAACTTTTGATTACTTGTTTGTCCTAATTTTGTTTAGAAATTAAAATAGAGGATGTTTTATTTCGTTCTTTAGATAATTCTTGGTATTTTTGCTTGAATTAGATCTATGTATTCGAATGATGATTGCAGGTGTGCATTTTTGCATATGGCCAAACTGGGTCAGGGAAAACTCATACAATGATCGGTGGCTTAGATGTGGCTAGTAAGAAAGGAATTATACCGAGATCTTTGGAGCAGATTTTCAAATCTAGCCAGACTCTTGCCTCACAAGGATGGACCTTTAAAATGCAGGTTGAACTTGTCAATCCTTGCATTCAAGAAGGATTATGTTAAGTGTGGTTAACCGATGCTTTTATGCAAAGAAACTAATTATAGCAGATCTATATGTTGTCTTTTGGATATTCCCAGGCATCAATGTTGGAGATTTATAATGAAACTATTCGAGATCTTTTGGTGGCCAATAAGGGCTATAATATGGATGGTACACGAGTTGAGAATGGTATTGCTGCTAAGCAATATACTATTAAGCATGACCAAAATGGAAATACTACTGTGTCAGACCTTACCTTGGTTGATGTTGCCAGTTGGAATGAGGTTTCTTCTCTATTGCATCGGGCATCTCAGAGCAGGTACATCACTCATTGGAATCTTTTCACAACAGATCAATATATTTTATTTGGACTTATAAACTATGCCTTATTATTGTCAATGCAAAGTTTCCGTTCTCCTTACCAATATTAATCTAAAATGACTTCTTTTCTTTTTACAACTGAGACAGATAATTTTGTATGAAAAAGGTGCTGCAGTCTTACTGTACAGCATAGTAATACAAAATGTGTGGCAGTCCTGATGCCATAAAAGCAAAAATTTTACAAAATTTCAATGGAATCTTTTCACAACAGATCAATATATTTTATTTGGTCTTATAAACTGTGCTTTATTGTCAATGCAAAGTTTCTGTTCTCCTTACCAATATTAATCTAAAATGATTTCTTTTCTTTTTACAACTGAGACAGATAATTTTGTATGAAAAAGGTGCTGAAGTCTTACTGTACAGCATAGTAATACAAAATGTGTGGCAGTCCTGGTGCCGTAAAAGCAATTTTTTTTACAGAATTTCAATGGAATCTTTTCACAACAGATCAATATATTTTATTTGGTCTTATAAACTGTGCTTTATTGTCAATGCAAAGTTTCCGTTCTCCTTACCAATATTAATCTAAAATGACTTCTTTTCTTTTTACAACTGAGACAGATAATTTTGTATGAAAAAGGTGCTGCAGTCTTACTGTACAGCATAGTAATACAAAATGTGTGGCAGTCCTGATGCCATAAAAGCAAAATTCTTACAAAATTTCAAAATCTTCAAAACAGATAATGTTCTTCTGTCTTTGTTTGAGAGAAAACTATTGATTCTACTGGCATAATCCCTATTGAAATGCCCCAGAATCAATATTGTTTTGGAAAACATAAAAAAACTTGGAATAGATGAGCGTGCATGGCCATGGTGTGCCTCATTCTGTTCCTCCTATGTCCTCTTGTATCATTGTTTCCATCTCCAGATCTTTTGGGTCTGCTTCGTGAGTTTCCCTACGGATTGAGCCGATTCACAATCCTTGCTGTTGTATCCTGGACTGTGAGCTTCGTGCCAAGTCTGTCACACTATATGTTGTAATATGTTGCATACCCCTTAAGTTTTGTAGTTTGCCTCCTTTGCTGAACAACAATTTCCAAAACCTCTGTTTTCCCTTGATTCAGTGATACTGCATGGTAATGGAATCGACTAGTGCAATTAGCACTTTAGAGTGGTTCCTTGACATTATAATTTCATGGTGCCTTAGAACTTGTCATAAACCCAATATCTCACTTGTAGCACATCAAACTGGAGGCCTATGCTCTTCCATGCTTAAACCCCTAATTTCAGGCAACAAGGCCAACTTGTCACTAGAATTTTTAGGGTGGGCTTCCCTTGGTTTCCTGCTTATAGAATGGATCTCTAGAATGCGAAATATAGTGAAGTGCCAACTAATTCCTTGAATAGCAACATAGTTGGGGTGAGCTGCAAGAATCATTATTAGAATTTCATGATATGATTTTGTGGAGAGCTTTGCTAACTAGACTGTTGAATTTGAACCACATGGAGATATCCCACCTTTGGTTGCTATCACAAGAAATGATATTGTATTACCTTGCTTTGCTTCCATCATTGTATGGGTTGGAAGGGGGGGGGGTGGGCTGGGTATTGTGAAATTTAATGTGTGTCGCCTATGCATGGGAATGGTTTGA
>APFE031726993.1:31422-46755 GCA_000404065.3 Pinus taeda | reverse complement strand
GTGAATTTGTACTCTGTAATTACAACAAGACAAAAGATGTTTTTGTGGAATAAGTTATATAGAATGAAGAAATCGAAGGATGAGAATGTGGCATCCTTTCTCATGAGGGTCTCTCAACTAAGAGACCATCTGCAAGGACTTGGGGAACTTATCACTGATTCAGAAGTAACCATCTGTGTACTGAATGCATTTCCAAGAAAGATTCAACTCCTTTTGATGAGTTGTGGGCCCAATGCATTATGGAAGAGTCAAGGATCAAGTTCAAGGATGACATTGGATCTGATGAGCAGTCTCAAGCATTTCTAACCCGAGTCAAGAAGTTGAAGAAGGGAAAGTTTGGAAAGTCCAAGAAGAAAGACACGTCCAAGGTTCAATGCTTTAAGTGCAATGAGTTTGGACACTTTAAGAGGGACTGTCCAAGTCAACAAAACAAAAAGAGGAAGGAAAGAAGTGAGGCTCACATAGCTGAAGAAACAGGAGAACCAGAGAAGAAGTGAAGGATCTTTACTATTGAAAAAGGCACTTTGGCTATCAGGTTCTCTATGACGACTGTTCTTTCTTTTAGGCAATATGCATTATGTAGAGCATCATATACAAAAGCATATGATAGTGGCATGTTTAGAATTTACATGATTAATTTGCTTTGTAGAGATCATCTAGATAGATAGACCATTTTTGCATGATGTTCATCCAAGTATTAACTGACACTATGTTAGAGGTTGTCATTTTGCTTAAGTGGATCATCATGACCTTGGAAGAACCATAATTATGAAAGGTTCTTGGAAGAATCACTATGACAAAGCTTAGTAGACATTCCATGTAATGTGGAATTAATATTGGTAAAGGGATGAAAGAATGCAATGGGTCAGGATGCGGGTTCTTTGTGAGATATATGGATAATTGGATGATCAGATGCATAGGATTGCATGTTGGATATAAAACTTTGGATAAGATTCATATGTATAGAATCTTGTGAAAATAAAGTTGGTCATAAGATATGCTTAGGTATATGGATATATGATGCTTGAAAAGAATAGGATTTGACTTAGTTAAGCGTGTATAAAGAATTGAGGACTTTCTCTAGAATATGGAAATAATGATTAACATCCAGTATAATCTTCAGAAGGAAAAATTGTAACTTGGTAATCAAGTTTGATCCTTGGGCACTCTGATACATGAAGTTTCAAGTGGAGATGGTCGATGGGGATGTTGATGAGAAGGTCATCATGGTGAGGTAAGTCTAATTTGTTTATGATTTAGTTATCTAGTTAATATATTAGTTTGTTGCCTGGGAAGGATGTTGCAGGGATACATGATGACAGTTGAGGCAAGTTCAACTATATGGATGTAAGGGAAGCTCAATCCGGTACCTGACAACTACGAAGTCGAGTTGTGTTCATCTTGGAACGTAGTAGTGTGAGAAAATAACTTGAACGTCAAAGGAGATCACTTTCATGAAGAAGCTATGATCAACTTGAAGTTTGGGAAGGCTCTAGAGTCTATATATTACCTTCATAATGATGAAGATGAAAGTGATGAGCAAAGGAGATGACCTGGATCTTGTCACAAGATCAAAGAGTGGAGATGGCTCCATGATACCTCGGAAAGAAGCAAGCTCGATGCAAGAGATGTGCAGGAAAGAGGGAGCCAAACAACTACAAAGAACTGGTAGTTGATACTGTGATGAAGACAATCTATGAGGCTTGTTGTGTTGACTTCCCAAATAGAAAGGAAGTTGGAAATATCCTTTGGATTTAAGAGGGAGAAAAGGAGTCTCCTTGAATAGGAGAAAGGTTCTATTCTCAAGATTAAAGGAGAATTTGGGATGTCCTCTTTGGTTGAGAGGGAGTGATGTTGGACATCACATGTGCATTCTCCTCCTTAGGTAATGGAGAGAGAATGACTGAGAATTAGATAAGCATCTGTGGTTTCCTTGAGGATAAAACCTCCAAGAAAGGAAAGGTACTGACACTCTTTGAGGATGTGATAGGTATCCAAGATAAGAATGGTTGAAGAGGACCGATATTCTTTGAGGAATCAGATTGGAGATCCAAGATAAGAATAGTCCTAAAAGGACAAACCTTTTAGACATCCGAATGGGGTATGTACAATATAGAGGTAGTGCAGTATCACACGTAAAGCGTCCCAACATAATGCTCTTGATTAAAGTAGAGCTTGTCTAGTTAGGCCTCAGAGAAAGTGCTAGTCATGATGTTGATGCTTACAGTATGGCTTATCAATCCAACTCTTCTTGTGATAACTTTTCTATTTGAGATATGATGTTGTATTGGTTGTACAATTATGAATACCTCCCTAGTTAAGAGGGAGTGTTGAGAAATGTAACTAATTTTGGTCTTCATAATTGTTGTACTCATTTCAAGATGTATCCTATATAACAAGCAAGAAATATTATTAAAGCTTGGGTTTCATGCTCATTATTGATGGGCTTCTAGGTAAAAGTATGTTCTTCGTGCTTCTAGGGTTTGTTAGGTCTTAGGATTTATTGTCCTGAGTCAAAGGAGTCAAAATCATGTTTATTAGACCTTTCTGGGCAAAATATATTTGTAAAAAGAATTATTTTTTGAGTCTAGAAAGTCCTCAGTGCTAGAAACATCAAGTTGGTCTTAAAGGAGGGAATTCGACCCCTTGATAGGCTATATAAAGAAGCAGTTCGACCTCATTTGTGACACTCTCACTCCACAAGTTCGATCTAACCATAAGAGTTTGATCTGTAGCTAGGAAGTTGGAAGTGTTGAACAATGCAACTAGTGTTGGTCTTCATAATTGTATTTGTCAAATGAAAAATTTATTGTAAAGAAAAATTATTTATTAAGCATGGGTTTCGTGCTCTTATTATTTTATTTCTAGGTCAAAGCCTCCACTGTAGGCTTCTAGTGTTTATGTCAAGAGTACTTGTCCATGTCATCTACAATAAACCCTTCTTGGGCTTTTGTATAATGTAAAGAAATTTATTTTCGAGTCAAAATAATCATTTTGTCCCTCCTCACCAAGTCGGACTAGTTAGAGGGAATTTGGCCTTGTGGAAGCAATATATATAGAGGCAACTCGACTCATTTGAATTACACACTCAACTTCGATCTACAAGTGAAAGAGGCAGAAAAAGAAGAGCAAAGTGAAGGAGAAGGAAGAAAGCAACTGGGAAATATAAAATCGCAGTTTTGGGCATCTCTCTCTCACGTGTGAAGTCTTCTAGGGTTTTTGGACAAGTAGCTGGAGGTCGAAATTCTGACGTAGCTGCTGGTTCTGAAATTCTGAAGTTGGTAGGACAAAATTCTGATTTGAAGCTGCATTTGAGGATCTGACACTTGGAAGATTTGGCAAAGTTTGTCTACAAGGAAGGGTTGACTTGGTGATTGGAGGAGGTCTTTGTCTAGGTCAAAAGGGTCTTGGATTGTCTCATCTTGATTTGAATCCACTAGTGGAAGAGTTTGACTGGGTTTCCCCATTCATAGGGGTTTTAGCCCTGGTTGAGTACCTGTATCTCGTGTCCTTTATCTTTGTTTTTTATTTTGATGATTTCTTGATGAGAAGAAGATATAAGAAGAACATAAATAAAGTTATTAAGAATACAATAATATCACAAGTAATTGTGAACATAAGAAAATGTTTTTGTCTTTCCGATTTTCTAACAGGGAGAAAGAGAGCGAAGGTCTAAGAGAAGAAATAAGGATGAAATATCTTGGTTTTGGGCTTTATCTCCATAACCATAACGCCTTAGAGGACTAGGGTCAAAAACTAACCCTCCTGGTAAGGTGAGAGAACAAACTTACAGTCAAGATTGGTCAATTGAGCAGATCACTCCTTTATCCATGTTAGAATGCCCAAAACATGAAGTAAAAGCACATGATCACAAAATGGTTAAAATACCTGCGAATAGAGAAAACCAAAATGGTGACCCACATTCCTTCAAGAGGAATACCAGATGGTGAGAGGTGTCTGAACAATGCAAATGGCTGCTTGCTAGCTTACTGTTATAATAGGAGAAAAAATTTCTCCTATGGGGTTACCCACTTTTCATGGGCAAGAGGGCTGCTTCTATTTTCCTTGCTTAAATTCCCCACTTTTCTGTTAGCCGTGCCTGCTAAGTTAAAGGAGGCTCCTATCCATGGGGCCATTAGAAAACATCTTTAGGGTTTTTTGTGATAATAGAAAAAACCTATTAATGTTTTGCTCAAACATGTGTCCATCCATAATGTTTTAATTTCTATAAATATATATCTTAGGAAGTTTTGATGACACTTTGCATTCATCCACTTCTTCACATTGCTGGTCTTGCTCAACAGTGTTCTCGTCTAATCTTTTGCTACCATTCAGCAAAGAAAAAGGGAATTGATGGGCTGCTTCTATTTTCTTGGCTTACATTCCCCATTTTTCCATCAGCGGTCACTGGTAAGGGGAAAAAGGGGAGGCTGGCATTCATGGGCCACTATAAAACATCTTTTAATTAATGGGAAAAACCTATCAATGTTTTAATTAATTTAAAAAGGAACGCACATTTATGTGCTTATGTTTTAGTAAATAGGAGAAGCTTGCCCATTTATGTGAATTTATGTGCTTATGTTTTAGTAAATAGGAGAAGCTTGCCCATTTATGTGAATTTAATTTTCTTCACCAGGAATACACACTTGGATTCCTAGCAAACTTTCGATGTTTAATGTAAAATAATATGCAATAACATTGCATTCAGATTGACTTGTGACTCTAGGTTTAGTTTAGGGTAATTACATTTGATTACACCCACTGCGGAAAATGTGTAGTATCAATAGCTTCATGTACATTATTTGCAGTTTTTACACATTCCGAAAAAGAAGAATTTATAAATTCTTTTTGGGACAACATCAATCGAGGATTTATCAATGTAATGTAAGGTTAACATTTACAAAAACATACCCAATCACATTGCGTTCTGACATTTGTGTGTGAAATGCTCTTTTCCATTCCCCTTTGTTAAAATAATCTATGAACTATCCTTGCAAAGTTGTCATACCTGTAAGTCATTTTACAAAAACATACCTACTCTTAGATTTTCTAAAAAGGACACTTCTGGACTGTTCTTGGGAGCTTCTTGGTACTTGCTAGTCCCTTCTAGGTGGGGCAAAACTTCGAATGTTATTCTAGCACATTGGCTTGCCAGCTACTTATTACATTTTATCTTTCTGAGAGTCAATGTTTTGAAATCAAGTATACTTGTTCTGTACCCTCAGGTCAGTGGGAAGGACAGCAATGAATGAGCAATCGTCTCGAAGCCATTGTGTCTTCACGTTGCGCATCTCTGGAATAAATGAGGTTTGTTTTTGCATTTCTTGTATCATATTGTGCTTGAGTGCTGACATGTTAGAAGGAAAACTTCACCCTTACAGAATTGTATACTATCGATGGATGACTTGCAGAGCACAGAGCAACATGTCCACGGAGTTCTGAACCTTATCGACTTGGCAGGAAGTGAACGTCTTTCCCGTAGTGGCTCGACCGGAGAACGCCTTAAAGAAACTCAGGTTTTTCTCAGTGACCATTTTTTAATGTTTTCAAGGGAGTCTTGGTGGGTTCACATCAAACTGTGGTTATTCTCATTGACGAGTAACTCTACTTTCATGGCATGTTGATATTAACTTTTTCCTGAGCTGAGTGGCTTTGGTTTTTCAGGAGAGTTGGATGTATGGGATGTCCCTATCTTGCTGAAATGTAAGACATTCAGTACTAACCAATCTCTTGATCTTGGCATGCAGGCTATCAATAAAAGTTTGGCTTGTTTGGGAGATGTGATTTTAGCTATTGCTAACAGAGAACAACATATTCCATTTAGAAACTCAAAGCTGACATATCTTCTTCAGGTCAGTGTTTGCACTTTCATATAATATTTCCAATGCATGTTGATAATCTTATAGCTAATAAGCCCTTTCTATATGATACATAAACAGACATGCCTTGGTGGGGATTCAAAAACACTTATGTTCGTCAATGTATCCCCTGATCCCAAGTCCCTGAATGAATCACTGTGTTCATTGCGATTTGCTGCAAAAGTGAATGCCTGTGATATTGGAGTAGCAAGGCGTCAACCACCGACACGGGTTGCAGATTCGAGTTAAAGTTTAATAGCTAACTGCAATGTAGGACCTCAAACCTTGGGGAAAGTTCCCTAACGACTCACATTTCAACCTTTGTGATATGTTCTGTTATGACAGTGGAGGCTTCCACTGTCTATGACTCTGTATGTGTATAGAAGAAAACTTGTTGAATATCAAATTGTATAGTGGGGATGGGTTCATTATTTACATGCAATTGTTAAATATTGTTACGAGTAGTCAGAGGAATTATTATTCATTCATATTCAACAATCGGTAAGCTTTGGTGATCAATACAAGTTGAATATCTTGGAGTCTGTGGTTGCCTTCTATAAGGGTACTTTAATGCAGCATAACATTAAATTTGCTTACAGAAGGAACCAGGCCCGTTTTCAATATGTGCAGTACTCGCTCTTTTAAGCTGCAATACATGATTGGCACATAAATGGGAGTTGTTTTTTTTAGATAAGTTTGAATGGATGAAGTTCAGTACTAAAAAGTAGCATAATATATTTTACATATCCACGTTGTTACATAAATTTGATTTGTTTTTCCAAGTAATATTTAAATGGTAAAGCTTATAACTAAAACGTATTATACGTCTACATTTTCATTTCACAATGATTACTATACCCACCTCCTCAGTATTTGAAATATGGGTAACGACATTCTACCAAGATTTTAAAAATATAAAATAAAATTTGAATCTTTTGAAAAATATTAATATTAATATTGCCAAATTTAAATTTTAGTAAATTGTTATATGGTAAATATTTGTTATGGAAAAATTAAGTGGCATATGTTTGTTTCATTATTTTGGATAAACATTTATTTTATTTTTATTTAGTGTAAATAATCCTGAAGCATAATATCATTTTTTTTTTGGCTTTTACTCTATATTATTAGTAAATTTGATGATAATTTTAAGTAGTAGGAGAATATAAGGATTTCATAACAATTTTACAATAATAATTAATAAAAATTTTACAATAATAATTAATAAAAATTGATAGATGATTATGATAGGAAACTAAAGAAATCAAGAATCTACACTGATTTATTGAAAATATAAATAAAAATTTTGTAATCAGTTATCTCTATTATATTAATTTCTATCTCAAAGTTCTTAGTGACATTTAATTCCAATCTTAAGCTTACAAAAAAAGAGTTGTTGGGTTTAGAGGAGAGGCTTAGTTAAATAACTAATTTTTAGTTTGTTAGCTTTTATTGATAGAATGTAACTAATTTGTAGGTATGCAATCTACATAAAAGGAAATTCTGTAGTCGGATCTCCGGGTGTTATGTATCATCCATAGGATTTTTCTTCCATTTTGATAATTAAATTGATGAATTTTTTGGTAATGGAAAATAAATATTTTTTATTGTTCAAATGTTAGATAATTTGTTTGTTACATGTTCTTGCAATGTGCTTGTTACATGTTATATATTTGTTACATGAAGTGTGTGGAGGTGGAGAGTGAATGTGCATATTGTAGGAATTACATTTTTAGTTGAATAATGGAGCCCTATTGGGCAATGACTTTTCTATCTAAACTATGTGATATGTGTGAATAATGCTTGTATAATTATTGGGAGTACTTTGATCCACGTAGTAAGGACTATGAATGTATGTTTTTTCAATGGGATTCCCTGTGACATATGGTAACTGCACTAGCTTGCCTCCTTAAATAAACTTCAAAGCTTTTGCAAACCCATCAACATACCTTGGGTGAGACCTTCTCTGTTTGTAGGCATTGATGATGTCGGTATCTATGGGGTTTTTTTGACGAATCCTTGGGACATTTCCCTTGCACGCCAATAAATGGTTCTGTTTTCGGGACTTGAAGGTCTATGGTGGAAAAGAGGACGTGATGTCAACCAAAGAAGAGATTGAACAGTGGTTGGGCTAGAAATGATATGAGTTTGCAGTAATGACTTGAGGTTACACTTTTGGGCCAAATGTGGTGATGAAATTTCAAGCTTTTCTTCTTTTATTGAATTTTGAAGCCCTCAAAATTCATATAAGCATTGTGAATTTTGATTTAGACAAAAAGACAAATTGTTGTCCTAATGATATTTTTTTCAAAAATATTTAGCGTCATATAATATGTTAGTTTTCCATTAAATGAAATGCTTGTCCTTGCAAATTTTCACACATTTTAAGGGTTATGCGTGTGTTCACGCAGCATAACTTAGTTTATTTTTTTATGCAATTTATTATTATTATTATTATTCAAAGTTGGCGAAATAATATTTCAATTGCATTTTGCATACACTTGTTCACGTAAGTTTTTTTTTTTTAAATATTTAAATAAATTGAAAATCCTAAAGTACCCTTTTGAAAAGGACTCGTAAACGAAGATAGTGTATTTTTTGAATTTTTTTCGTTGTGTTTTTTGAAATTTCAAGCATTATGTTTAAAAGAAATTAGATGCAAATATTATATGAATTTGAAAATGTCAAACTCATATACCATTGGATAGAGGACTCTTTCATGAATCCAATGTGATCAACTTCGCCGTGTAAGGACAAATTTAGCTCTGAGTTTGCTAGGGTACTGTTGTAGAGGTTGCAACACCCTCCAAAATTTTAGCCTACACTCAAATTTTGAAGCCTAATGTGGATCTTGTGATCGGTCGTTCCTTAGTCACTTATTGGTCAGCTGATGATTTCAAGTCTTGGATCTCAAGTGTTGTCCACACTTTTATCTGTATATAGATAGTGTCATCTTTGGGCATGGAAATTATTGCTTATCATACATAGGGGAGTTCACGAACTATTACACAAGTGTCATCATTATCCTCACAAAGCCTCTCAGAGTCGCACTTGTCGTAAATTGCCACAAAGGTTGTTGCATTAAGGGAAGTATGTTTTCATATGTTCTAGATGATCTATGTTGTATCACCAAGTGTCCAAGTGTGTGGTCACAATCATGTTCTATCACTGCTCACATCGGTTCCACTGATCCCACATAGCCAAGTTCCGGAGGATTCTTAGCAACCTAGCTTCATCCAGCCTTCCCAAACTACGCACTTCACATTTTCAATCTTCAAGCTTTTCCCTTGTCTGATAAAACTGTGCAATACGCAGAAAGTCCAACCTCCCTTGGCCTCCAAAACTGCGCAGATGCTTCCTCCAATGTCCTCCCCTTAGCCAAAGCTCACTGCCTCCCAAAACTGCGCAGTTTTGTCCCTTAAGCCTCTCACCTGCCCAGTTTCCCTTGCCTCCTGAAACTACACAATTTGTCCTCCTAGGGCCCCATCCCGCAACAACCACTGCTTGCTTGAACTGCGCAATTCTATCCCTCAGTGGGCATTGCGCAAATTTTCCCGTCAGTGAGGACTGTGTAGAATTTCCCTCAGTCTGCCCTGAGTTGCGCACTGCGCAATCTCAATGATCAAACTTGACCCTTGGCTACTTGAACCATGCAATTGCATAGTCACTAGGGCTTCTCTCCTGAACTCTCACTCAGTCTTGACCCAGTTCATGAATCCAATTGCTCTATCTTAGGCCTAGTTTATCAAACTGATGTTGTCTTGTCATGAGTGGGTTGCAAAGACAAGAACTCTACCATGCTATGGAAAGATGATGAAGAAGGAGGACATATTAGATGACACTTAAGGGGCTGAGGAGAAAAGATAATCCTTAGATAAGAGGACCAAGGAACCCTGGGGTATGATAGAAGATTGGAGATCAATACCACATGAAGACTCCATCTGATTCAGAACCCTTTGGAGGGTAGGTACAGAAAACAAAGCACATCTTTCATGAAGCTGAAATGCACCTCTTACTATAATTTGAAGAACAACTTATCATCGTCATATCATTATGTCTTTAATGACATGTAGGGTTGAAAACACTGAAAGTCATTCCATGTGTTTTCGCTCCGTTTCGTAAGATAGGCAAGATGTCGACTTTTTGCATGTTGGTTGTTGCACTTTATGCATAAGATCATTCTGATGGTTTTAAGGGCTTGTCTTTATGTTTATGAGTTTTCCTAACCATATCAACACTTGTCCCTCTCATTCACAAAGTCTTGAGCGCCATCGCACAAGTGTCGTCATGGTCGTCATAAAGCCTATCTTAGGCGTCGCACTTGTTGCAACTGGTCACAAAGTGTTGTTCATGTGTCATGGGTGATAAATGTTGTTGAGTTGTCAAGTATTCTATGTGTTAGGATATAGTCGAAGCTTCATCACTTCACCTGTTAGTCTCACTGGTCCAATACTTAGCCTTTTCTAAAGAAGCTCCCAGACCCTTCAACTTGGCTTCACCTAGCCTGCCTAGACTGCGCATTTCATAGTTCTAGTCAGCAGGCTATAACCTTGAACATTGGATCTGCGCAATGCGCAATTCCTTTTTCCTAGGACTGCTACATTGCGTAATTCCTAAGCCCAAGACCCAACCTTCCCTTCCAGAATTGTGCAATATTTTCAGTTAGCCTTCCCTGCCAGAATTGTGGATAAGCTGCCTTTAGTGGTCCTCCCTTCATTCTGACCCATTGTTTCCCAAAACTGCGCAGAACTCAGTCAACTTTCCTCTCCACAACTGCGAAGAAATCTTCCACAGTGGCCCCTCCTTCAGCTAGACTCACTGATCTCCAAAACTGCGCAAAATACAACCTCTCAGCGCAATCTGAACTGTGCATTGTGCAATTCTAGACCTCAAGCCTCAACCCTGGCTACTGGGACTATGCAATGCGCAGTCATTGAGCCTCCCTTCCTAACTTGTAACTTAGTTCTGGCTCAGTCCCTAGACCAGAATGCATCATCTTAGGCTAGGAGGTTTTCGGGTTGATATCGTCTGGTCATGAGTGAGTTGCAGATATAAGAACCTTGCGGGATGATGAAGAAGGAGATGGAGGAAGACCTGCAAATGACATTCTTGTAGTTGAGCATGCAAGCTGATCTATCAAGGCGAATGGACACCAACTTGCGACCACAACCCAAGGCTTGAGATCATTTAAGACTCCTATCACCAAGCCATGAGGAGGTGGAAGATGAGAGTATTCTCAAGAATACATCACTCGTAGCAGCAACAATGGCTTGACACTACCACAACATCCAAGTAGTTTACATCAATAGTGCCATGTCATGTCTGGGCATGAGCTGTCATATGCCACATCATCATTGTGGATCATGTATATTATATTCAAATGTATTGTAAAGTGGAAGTCCAAATGACACATGAATGTGGAGAGTCATGTAAGTTGAAAATTCATAGGAAGTTGAACAATCGCGAGGGTAGTCAAAGAGTCACAAAGGGGAAGCATCACCCATTGGTTATATATACCCCCTCATTGTATGAGCAAAATAATTCACCTTGTCTCCTCCCGCAAGGCATTATAGAGAGATCAGCTAGTTCTTTGAGGAGCAAGGAGTCGCTCTAGTGTCCCACTATTGGGGCTAGTGATGTACATTGTAGTCATGTGTCTTTGAGCTTTTGCTTAATAACAGAAGCCTTTTAAGGCCAACACGTTCTTCGTGTATGGAGACTATGAATGTTTGTAAGACTATTCTGTGGACGTTTGTATTTCATGTTTGCTTTCACATGTATTTAGATAGTTGAACTATTTCAGTTATTTTAGTGCTTATCTTATTGAGAATGTGTTGTAATGGTTGTTATTGCTGTCCCAACCTTGTGGAATATTCCTTGGGATACTAGACAAATCTTGCCATGTTTGTTGGTTGTAATGACCGTCACATCCACTATGGACTATTCTACTGGATGTTAGACGAAGCCTTCTGGTTCATGTGTGTCTCTTCCTGGGTGGTACTATCACCTCTCACTTAGAGGCACACTTTTCTCCCCCCTTTGCAGTAAAAGAACCTTGACACAATTGCAACCGAACACTCACCAAGCGCACCACCCTTACTTTTTGAAGACACCATTGCATCACTCTCTTGTGCTGACAGATAGAGCAAAGGAAAATCATTAAGAATTTGGCAACCAGTCCTTTATACCGGATGAGACTCCTACACCAAATGGTGTGAGGTCCGATTGGGACTTCATATCAGGGAGATCCCCTTGGTTTACAGATTTCCAACATTGTCAACAAAATAATGCTAGGAGGGCCAGACAACAAGCTGTGCCCATTGAGTCTAGTTTGAATCTCTTATTTAAAATGGCTCTTCCCCAAATCATAATCCCAAGATGTTTTTCTAAAGAGTTTAATTGTACCATCCTTGCAGAAGTTATTCATAACTTGTTCGAATTTAAGTTCAATGGTGAGGGCGAATCAAATTTTCGTGAACACTTGTTTCTAGTTGTCCATCTTTGTTTTTCTAACAGAATACATTGCAAATATGTCATGGCTAGATTACTCACCCTCACATTTGAAGGTCGTGTTAATTGTTGGTGTCATACATTACCCATTGCTTCTATCTAGTCATTCGACCAACTTGCGAAGAAGTTTCATAAAGCCTTTAATAAGTATAACTACCGAGATGTTTGTGGAAGAAACAATCTTTTAAGAATGAAGCCTGATGAATTAGTTGAGGATTTTTCTAATTGATTCCTTCACCTCTATTATGAAATTCTTGAAAAATATCTAAACCGAGATTTCTTGAAACAGGGGTTTGAGCGCTTGGTTCTTGTCTCTTCATATGGTGAACCTGAACCCCCTGATTTTTCCCTTCCCCCAACTCTTGCGAATTATGAGACACCTCAATTTGCAGAGGAGGAGCTTACTGCCCCTTTTGTTCTTTGTCCCCCTCCCTTTCCAGTCCCGATGCAGGTGTCTCCTGGTGGTGGTTATAAAATTGGGAAATATGCAAATCAAATCTCTAGTCCATCTTCTCATTCTTCTTCTGCTTTGCATGATTTAGATTCAATGGAGAAAATTCCAAAATGGCTCATTAAGCCTATAGTGAAGACTCACTCCATTCCACAAGATGATGTCACCATTCACAACTCTAGTCTCAAAGCTAATCCAAATTTCTGTTATCCTCTACAATATACATATCCTAACTCTTTGTACCAAGACCCGCTTGTTCAATCTGCTCCACTAGCTAGTTCTTCACATTCTCTTGATTCTTAAGCTGTTGGCTCAAATAACAATAAAGTACAAAGCAGTCATATTACGTAGGTAGAGGAGCACAAAGGTGAAGGTGCTCCCAATCTTTCCTCTCTTTTTCAGAATCTTCCATGTCAAAATAATGAGTTTCCACTCTTGGATGATTCTAAATCTATGAATCTTGGTACACAATCCAATGTAATCAATTCTTTCAATCCACCCCCAACCTTGGGCATTAATCATTCTAATGACGATGAATCTATTGCTGTATGTTGTGGCGAATGCCCAAGCACACCACATGATCTTTCAATTTCTCATGAAGATTTTAATTTAGATCTAGAATCTGGTTTGGTCAAAGAATATGTTCATATTGAAACTTTCTCTTCACATCACTATCCCTTGTGTCCTATTGTTTGCAACACATCTACTTGCGACGTAGATACTCCATTCTCTTTTGTTTCTTCATCCGATGAGTTATCACCTAGATGAACACAAGGCAATGAGGTTATCCATGATGAAATTGAAAACATTCAAATCATAGAGAACCCTTCCCACCCCTCATCATCTCTTCTCTTACATGAGGACAATTCTTCAAACCAACTTGCTTATGAGATCTCACCAATTAATTTATCTTTGGATTTGCGAGTCTTTCGACTTGAGTAATCTGGTTGTTGAAGTTGAAAAAACCGGTAAAATCTGTGACAAAGATGGTGTTGATCTAGGGTAGCATCAGATGTGATCTAGCCACGAAATTTGGTGGAGAGGCTAAGGCACATGAGATCTCCAATACCCAAAAAGGGTTTTGGCAAATTCTAAACAATTTGGGAGATATTAAAATAATTAATATTTTTAATGGAATCCCTAAGTCTAAACTTAGGGAAAATAAAATTATTAATGTGAATTAATATAAAACTGTGTTAGAATGGTCCAAAAGTCATGGATCAAGCCAGATCTAATCTTAGCCGTTGATTAAGGACTTAATCTCGGCCATTGATCTGACAACGAGAAAAGTATAAGAGGAGGCTTGAGGGTCACTTGGAGAACACACCAAGAGATCAAGATTTCAACTTTCTAGCGCTGGGTTTGCTGAGAAAGTTGAGAGAGTGATCTGGAGTTGCAACTAAGGGCCAGTGAATACAGAAGCAGAGAGGCAGAGATAGTGCCATGAGGATCAACATAGTAGCTGGGAAAGCTGACACAGAGGGAAGAAGCCAGAATTGCTGGGAACAACTGGGAAAGCTGACACAGTGGGTAGAAGACGAAATTACCGGGAACAACTGGAACTGTTGAGAAATGCCAGGAAAGTTGACGCAGAGGGAAAAAGTGGCTGACGCAGTCCCTAGAGGCTGGCGTTGGGGTTTTTCGACGGGCAGATTGGAGCTGAGGAGTTGCCAGAGTGTTTATCTGGGGTTTCAGCTGGAGTATCTGCCTCCGAAGGAGAGGTACTACTGCTGAGATTTTTATCTGTTGGGTGAGTCAGATTTGGCACCCAGATTGTATTCTGAAACTGCTTAATAAATCAAACCCTCAGATAGCTACACCAATTTTCCCGCATTGGGTTTTTCCTGGGACATTAGTCCAAAAATAACGATGTTGTAGAAATTCCACCTGTAGAACAAACCGATATATGCAATGTCCTAAAGCATAATACTCGTTCTACTTCTACAAAACATTAAGCGGAAGCATAATCGAAATCATGAGTAACATCAAGTAGAAACATGCATAACTAATCAAGAGAATTAATCACACATAACACAAAATATATCTAGGGGAAAGCACCAGCATAAGACCCCAACCATGTATTATCAATCAAGTGGAAATCCATTTCACAATACAAGAAGAATTAGCTCTCAAGCTATTCAGTTCTCAATGAACTATGAAGATATGAAGATGTGTCTCATGAACCAACCAAGCCCTGTTTATATAGGCTTTCCCTATGGTCCTTACGTAGTTTGCTTAGGAAATAATAGCAAAAACACATGCTATTAATCCCAACATACCAAAAACAACCAATGGTCCAACTACGTATTCCTTGAGAACACTAGTTCCTCAACCATTCAAAAATATTTACTAGAAATAGTTAAGCATCTGATAGTACACTGTCCCACATCTGGTCTCAACTGGGTCTCTGACAGAACTAACATGCAACAATTATCCATGAGTGAATCCTCAGTTATCTAAAATAATAGTTGTCACATGCATGCAAGCATTAACAAACTATATTCTATTATTTTA